>JAYEVK010000253.1:0-129417 GCA_036346275.1 Otatea glauca | reverse complement strand
TGAAAGATTTGAGCGATTCTTTGCCAGCTGAATGAGTTGTCGAAAGCGTGGCTTTCCAATGGGGCAAGTCACAAGAAGATGCCTTTGACTTGTTGAAAGAGAAGTGACCTATGCACCTTGCTCCAACTCCCGGACTTTGGTAAGACTTTTGAACTTGAGTGTGATGCTAGTGGCATTGGGATTGGGCGTCTTGATCCAAGAAGGTAAGCCGTTGCTTATTTCAGTGAGAAATTATCTGGGCCTCGTTTGAACTACTCAACTTATGATAAGGAATTGTATGCCTGGTTCGAACATTAGAGACTTGGCAACATTATTTGTGGCCCAAAGAGTTTGTTATACACTCGATCATGAATCCTTGAAGCACATTCGTAGCCAAAATAAGTTGAACCGTAGGCATGCAACATGGGTAGAATTCATTGAGACTTTCCTTATGTTATCAAACACAAGAAGGGAAGGATAATGTTATTCTTGATGCTTTATCACGACGATATACCATGCTTTCACAACTAGACTCTAAAATCTTTGGCTTGGAAGCGATTAAAAAGTAATATCGCTTGATGCTGATTTTAAAGATGTTTTGCTAAATTGTAAGGAAGGAAGAGTTTGGAATAAGTTCATTGTTAATGATGGTTTTGTGTTTCGTTCTAACAAGCTATGCATTCAATTTGGATCTGTTCGTTTGTTGTTGCTTGAGAAGCACATGGAGGAGGGGCTGATGGGTCACTTTGGTGTGAAGAAGGCAGAGGATGTGTTGGCCAACCATTTTTATTGGACAAAGATGAGGCTCGATGTGGAGCGCTATGTCTCTCGCTGTTCTACTTGCAATAAAGCTAAGTCACGATGAACCCACATGGTTTATATATGCCTCTTCACATTCCTAGTGTTCCATGGGAGGATATTTCAATGGACTTTGTTTTAGGCCTACCTAGGATAAAGAGGGAAGGGATAGCATATTTGTTGTCGTGGATCGGTTTTCTAAGATAGCACATTTTATACCTTGTCATAAGAGCGATGATGCTACAAACATTCTTGACTTGTTTTTCAGGAGATAGTTCGCCTACATGGAGTGCCTTCCACAATTGTGTCGATCGGGATGCAAAATTTTTGAGTCATTTTTGGCGGACACTTTGGAAGAGCTGGGTACCAAGCTTTTGTTTTCTACTACATGTCACCCTCAAGCTGATGGCGGTGAAGGCGGTCAGCGAGCGTTGTCTACAATGTTGAGAGCCATTTTGAAGAACAATTTGAAGATGTGGGAAGAGTGCCTACCTCATGTGGAGTTTGCCTACAACCACTCATTGCATTCTACTACCAAGATGACTCCTTTTCAGGTGGTATATGGTTTCAATCCTCGTGCACCCATTGATATTTTGCCATTACCATGTTTTGAAAAAGTAAACTTAGATCTTGCTAAACGTCTTGATTTTGTCTGAAATTACATGAGACTACTAAAGATAACATTGAGCGCATGAATGCTAGATATAGAGTTGCTGGTAGTCAGGGTAGGAAGGAATTAACTTTTGAACCTGGAGATCTTGTTTGGTTGCACTTGAGAAAGGATAGGTTTCCTGATTTGCGAAAGTCTAAATTGATGCCTAGAGCTGTGGTCCTTTTAAAGTGATTGCTAAGATAAATGATAATGCATACAAGCCTGATTTGCCTGCAGACTATAGTGTAAGCAATTCTTTCAATGTTGCTGATTTGAAGCTGTACATGGGTGATGAAGATGAGCTTGAGTCGAGGACGACTCCATTTCAAGAGAGGGAGGATGATGAGGACATCTTCACAATGGATACAACCAGCTCTAACTCCACTCACCGGGATGAACCACCACTTCAAGGACCACTCACTCGAGCCGTGCCGCGTCAACTAAATTATCGGTGAAGGCGTTCCTAAGTATTCCAATTAATGATACAATGAATGGGATGCTATTTAATTTTTGTGATGATGTGATTATTCTTAGGAACCATGGAGAAGACCCACAACGCACAAAGGAGTTCGCGTCCGGAGGAAGAGCACATTGAAATCAGATTCGGACTTCCAGAGATGGTCAGATTCAAATGGCCATAACTTTTGATCAGAAGGCTTCGGAGGTCTACGAGTACAAGAACGAAAGCTCTGGTCGTCCTCTTTCCAACTGATCCGAGATCACCTCCAAATTCCTTCGAGTCAGCGGGAATATGCAAAACAATCCAGAACACTTTTCCAGTCCGAGTCTAATTGGGCTCTAGTCTTTATTTCGAGTTGTAATCGTAGGCCCATGTTAATGCCCAAGTCTTTGCACGTCCTTGGTCTATAATTAGCCAGCCGCTACCATAGTTAGGGTTTTAGGTTTTGTTTGATTCTGTTAGCCATTGCTCTTGCTTGTACTGGCGCGCGTCTTGAACTAGGCGGCCGTCTACTGTTCATCGGAACCCCAACCCAGTGTTTTGTTTCGAGAACCATCTGAATTCATATTCGCAATTGAGTTGCTTGTAATCTCTTGTTCTTGCTGGTTCTTCGATTGCTCGCAGGAACAAAGACCTTCATGGTCAGGTTGGCCACGCTTCCCGCGGGATCAATAACCTTCAGGAGGGTGGTGTACGTCGCTAAGGCGCAACGTCGGGTTCGTTGTAGTCGGGCCGCCAACCGCCCTCCACCGGATCGGCGCTACCTCCTCTCATCGAAAGATCGGGCGCCTAGTTCTATCAATACACCTCAGATGGATATCAATATGGTGTTCACATTGCCAGACGAATTCAAAATCAAAACTGAATCGGGTAAGGAGACTTTTGCTCAGTCATGTTCAGGCGTACAAAATGCAATCTTCGAGAAACCGAGAGATGATCATCGGCATCTAAAACCATTGTATCTGAAAGGGTATATAAATGGCAAACCGATATCAAGGATCTTGGTAAGACGAGATCTAATCTTGTATACGACTTGCAGAAATTGGGTAAGTCCGATGAAGACTTGATTAAAACTAATATGGTTTTAAACGACTTCACAGGCGATCCCATAGAGGCCAAGGGCGTTATGGTTACAGAGTTGACTGTGGGCAGTAAAACTTTGCCGACTGCATTCTTTGTCATTGGCCTTGAGGAAATTACAGTGTTTCGCTTGGTCGAGATTGGATTCACGCCAACTGCTGCATCCCGTCGACTATACATCAAGCGCTTGTTCAATGGAATGGAGGGGAAGTTGAAGTTGTCACAGCCGATACATCGGCCCATATCGCCATGGCCAGCTCTGATGCGAATTAGCAACACGAAGAAGTTGGATGTATATCGGGAAAAACACTGGATGCCTGTGACTTCATTTGCGTGAGTAAGTCAGGACTTATGCCGATCAGTGTCAAGCCAGAACGTTTGATCGGACAAATGAAGTATTGCGCCCGATAGGGACAAGAAAAATAATGAAGGCATTACAAGATAAAATGCAAAGCTATCGGCAAATAACGAGATAGCTATGAGGCCATAGAAGATTTTCAAGAGATTGAAAAGTTCGGTCAAGGCTTCACATCCAGCGATGCGCTTGAAGAAGTCGATATAGGTAGTGGTGATAGGAAAAGACCAACTTTTATTAGTGCAAAATTAGGCGTAAAATACAAAGAAAGGCTGATCAAAATCCTTAGAAATTATAAAGATTGTTTTGCTTGGGAGTATCACGAGATGCAGGTTTAAGTGACAATTGATAGAACATCGGCTACCTATTAAACGAGGATATCGGCCATTTAAACAGTACCCTAGACGTTTTAATCCGGCCCTGTATAATGTTATAAAGAGGAAATAGAATGACATTTGGAAGCAAAATTTATTAGGCCTTGCGGATATGCGAGCGGGTTTCCAACATTGTTCAGATCATGAAGAAAAGCGAAAAACTTGGTGTGTGTCGACTTTAGAGATTTGAATAAGGCGACGCCAAAAGATGAATACCCGATGCCCATAGCTGATATGCTTATCGATGCTGCATCAGGGAATAAAATCATAAGTTTTCTGGACGAAAATGCCGGATACAATAAGATATTCATGGCAGAAGCCGATATACCAAAAACAGCTTTTAGATGTCCTGGTGCCATAGGTTTATTCGAGTGGACGGTTATGACTTTTAGTTTGAAGAATGCTCTGGGGCAACATACCAGCGAGCCATGAATCTGATTTTTCATGACTTAATCGGTCATATTGTCAAAATATATATCGATGATGTCGTAGTAAAATCTGCGGATGACTTGCAACATTTGGCGATTTAGAAAAGGTTTTGAACATAAGATCGCATGGCTTGAAGATCCTTTCAAATGTGCATTTAGGCGTGTCAATTGGGCAATTTTGGGCTTCATGGTACATGAAAGAGGTATTAAAGTCAATCAAGCAAGGGTGAAAGCCATAGTTGAAACAATGCCGCCAACATGTAAAGCGAATTACAAAGTTGATCGGCAAGATTAACTATCTCAGAAAGTTTATCTCACACATTTCGGTCGGATCAGTGCTTTTACCCCATGTTGAAATTAAAGGATAATCAAGAATTTGTGTGGGAATCAATCGACAAAAGGCTTTTGTGACGTCAAAGAATATCCAGCTAATCCTCCGATTTTGGCTGCACCACGGAAAGGATTCCTTTTAGGTTATATATATCGGCTGAGGAGGAAACTATCGGATCTGTTTTAGCACAAGAAGTCGATGGTAAGGAAAGGGTTATCTTTTATTTAAGCTGACGCTTACTTGATGCTGAAGTCAGGTACCCTTTCATTGAGAAATTGTGCTTGTCTTTATACTTCTCATGTACAAAGCTAAGACATTATATTTTAGCATCGGCGTGTAAGGTGGTGCAGAAAACCGATGTTATAAAATATATGTTATCGACTCAATTTTACGAGTCGACTTGGCAAATGGGCTTATACCTTAATAGAGTTCGACTGATTTACGAATCGGCTAAATCGGTTAAGGGACAAGTTACGGCGATTTTATAACGAGGACATGAATCGCTACCGATTTGGTGTCTGTTGCCCCTTGGCAATTGTTTTTCGACAGATCGGTGTGCAGAGAAGGTGATGGAATCGGTATTGTACTCATATCACCCAAAGGGTATAGTTTTGAATTTTCATTTCGGTTAGATAGTCAATGTTCAAACAACCAAGCGAGTATGAAGCATTGCTCAAAGGCTTGCAATTGTTAGAAAATATCGGAGTAAGTCTTTGTTGAGGCATACGGGATTCCATGTTGATTGTACAACAAATAAAGGAGAATACCAATGTCGAGAAGAAATATCGCTAAAATATTTAGAACGATTGCTTGAGATTATCGGCTCGTTTACATCATATTCTATCGGTTATATCCTCGAGAATTGAGCGATAGAGCTAACGACTTAGCTCAACAGCGTCGGGATACAAAGACTTTGGCGATGCTCGTAGTAAGCGAATTTTTAGATAAAGTCGTCATGTGCATAGACATTGTTGATTGGAGAACGCAAATAAAGAATTATCGATCGACCCATCTAAGCCGATGAGCGCAAGATAAAGCAACAAGCTTTAAAGTATGTTGTTATGGATGACACGTTGTACTATCGGACGATGGAAGGCTTGCTATTGAGATGTCTTGGAACCGAAGAAGCCGCAGGTAGCAACGGGTGAAGTACATGAAGGTATTTGCGGTCTCATCAATCGGCTCATAAGATGAAATGGATGCTTAGGCGAGCGGGTATTTTTGGCCGACAATGCTAGAGGATTGTTTCAAATATTATAAAGGATGTCAGACTTGTCAGAAGTTTGGCAATATACAACTAACACCGGTATCGGCTTTACAACCAATTATCAAGCCATGGCGTTGGAGGTTGGGGATAGATGTAATCGTGAAATATTTCCTGCTTCGAGTAAAGGCCACAAGTTTATTTTGGCCGCGACCGATTATTTCTCTAAATGGGTTGAAGCTATACCACTGAAGAAGGTGACCAGTATTGAAGCAATCAGTTTTGTTAATGAACATATTGTCCATCGGTTTGAAATTCCGCAAACAATCACGACCGATCAAGGTACGGTATTCATGTCTAATGAATTTCAAAGTTACGCGAAAAGTCTAGGGATTAAATTGTTGAACTCATCCCCATATTACGCTCAGGCTAACGAACAAGCGAGTCATCTAACAAAGCGTTAATTAAGTTGATCAAAAGGAAAATCGATGAAAGTCAAGGAATTGGCATTCAACCCTATTGGCGTCACTTTGGGCGTATCGGCTAGCTTATCACGGGCAACGAAGCTTTCACCTTACCAATTAGTATATGGTCAAGAAGCCGTTTTACGTAGAGATCAACATTGAGTCTATATGAGTAGCCGGGCAAAATGGTTTGTCGGCTCATGAATATAACAATTTGATGGTCGATAACTTGGATGAATTAGTAGAGTTACATTTGTCTACGCTTGATCGGCTTAAAAGAATAAAGTTAGAATTGCAAAAGCATACAATAAAAGGTCGTGCCTAAGTCTTTCGATCGAGCCGATTTTGTATGGAAGACGATCTTGCTGTTGGTTTGAAAGATAGCGATTTGGAAAATAGTCACCTACGTGGGAAGGGCCATACAAGGTTAATCCGCTAGTCGGTGGAAATTGTACATCTTGGAAGCGTTAGAGCGGCATGTTTTGCCTAAGACAATTAACGGAAATACTTAAAGAGATACTATCCTAGCGTTTGGATTGGGGCCTAGCCGACTGGGAATTGCGTTAAAAGCCAAGTTAACACGGTGCTGTTAATCGGCTAAAAGATTGCGATTCGTAAGGAAAAATAAAATTACATAGGTAAACTTAAATCGGTTAAGCGATCGATTATAAGCGAGGAAAGAGTTGCAAAACATCGGGACAAGTATTGTTAAGACAGTAGACAAGGTTTTACATCTTAAAAACTAGTATTGAATGCTGAGCACAGGAGAGTTGCGCCCAAAGCCGAGAGCGCGCGGCAGCCTTTGCAATCACACATTGAACTTCTTTAATGATGCGATCGTCTTCCTTTGCGTTCCCTGCACCTGTACAACCTTGGCCGATTGCTTTTTCACACTCACCACGGCCATGGCGATACCAAGGTTCAGTTCTTTAATATCGACGCAGATTTTTCCATGGTTTCTTGGCCTTCTTGATTTATTTTGATCTTGGCCAACTCCTTCCAAAGAAATTTCTTTGTATTTTGAGTTTGGAGAGGACTCTTTGGTCGACTTCATTGTTGTGCATCGGCATCAAATTTGCATTTCTTCGTCTTGGCATCAGTAACCAACTCTTCCAGGAGTTTTTGATCGGCTTCCTGGGCTTCACGGCGATTGATTCTGGCCTGCGCTGCCTCCATTTCAGACCTCCTCTCGTCTAAATGGCAGACATTGAGGAGGGCTTCCATTGCTTCTGGAGGCAGATCGGCTTCAACCGGTGCCATGGCATCTCGAATCGGCTGGTTGTTAGTCAGAATCTCCGATTGCGGCCTCATTACGGATCAAAAGCTTGTTGAGTTTCTCTTTCATGCGGAGTATGGGTGGCGACGGTAGGCGCTTCTTCGACACTTCAAGAATCTTCCTGATCTCTGCGTCGTAGTCGTCGGTGGCCAAGATCTCTGGATCGTCAAGATCGGCCAAGGAAAAGCCCAATAAATTTGTCGGGTCAGAAAGCTCCGGCAGATCGGCGATCGGAGTTGTTGGCGTCGGCCGTGGTGGAGAGAGTGGCGCAGATGAAATCTTGGGAAGATCGGCCAAGATCTTCGCAACTTGAGCTGATTGCGTCAACTAAAAGAAGTAAAATGAAGGATAAGCTGACGTATTGAGAGATGTAAGTCACTAACTGAAAGTAAGATTACTTACCTCTGCAGTAGCCGATCGCATGTGGCGAACTCTCGCCGCTTTGCTCCTGGGGCTTGGATCCCCTTTTCGCAGGAGCCTTGGTGTATTTTGTTTTCTTCTCTTCTAAAAATATAACCGGATGACGGTCAGTTGGGCAAGAGAAAAAGAAATAACAACCGATTGTGTTATACTTACTTGGTTGTTTCTTCGATGTCCGATAAGGACGGACTCTAAATTCCTAGGTACCCGAGGTGTACCACTGTGAGGCCGATCGATGAAGTGGCCTTTTCACTTAGTCCTTGCCCGTTGGCGGCGGGCTTCTGCCGCGACCTTGGTCTGCAGAGCGAAAATAAAAGTAGATTAGAAAATGTATCCAGTGAAACCAATGTGTAAAAGAAAAATTATTCGAGCCGATATCTTATCAATATCTACGAGACATGTATTAGTATACCCCGCAGAATTAGTCTCATCGCTTGAATCGCTGTTAGTGTCTACTGTCGGCTCAGGATGATTTGGGAAAAACTCATTGATGATAGCCGACATTGACTTGTCAGAGTAAAGCGCTTCTGCGATAGATAACCACTAGAAAGAAAAGCGTTCTGACCGACGAGTATTTAGTATAAAATGGAGCAACTCTTTGATTTGAAGTTCATCGGCTATTTTAAGGACAAAGTTGGCCGTGACTGCATTACGGACTCTGGCTCTTGGTTGAAGCCGATCGAGTAGTGGCAGACTCGGAATAACCTGACCAAAGCCTAACTGTCTAGCATAAACAGATGGAATGTAGAATTCATATGAAGGTTGAAAAGTCTGACTTCTTGCATGAAGACCGACGTGCAAAATGCTTGGCGAAATAAAAAGCTTAAACAGATCCAATGTATCTTGTGGCATTAGAGCACTATCAGCATCTAAGTGAAGGAAGGAAGGCCATGGGAAATCGGCTGTACTTGTATAACTGAAGAAGTCATTTTGTTTGAATTCATTACTGTCAAGCTGAAAAAAGAATGATAAATATTTCTTGGAGCCGATAGGTGTCACTTTTGTCTCATTCCCGGAGCAAATCTTGAATCTCTCACCATACGATCGGCTGGCTGTAAATTGAGGCACCATGCCTTCGGAGTATCTTCGCGAGGAACGCTGTGTCTTGAGAGGATTGACTCAAAAGAACGGTGAATAAGCGTCTGACCAAATCTGAATAAACCAGAGTGGTCCTCAGACATTGCCGACAGAGAAACTTCGTGAAACCAAGAAAAGCCGACATCTTATTATATGCATCATCCGTAGACTGCTCCTAGAAGTATTTTTCCAAGTGTTAGCCGACAAACTTCTATCAATTGCTTTGCTATGATTTGGTATGCTTGAGTTGGTCCCAGGGAAGCGCCGCAGAACAGAAATCGGTCTAACCAGAGATTCAAAAAAGCAGCATGTTCTTTGTCCGATACCAGTCCATTAACTTTATTATTGTTTCTGATGTACTTAGCCCATCCTTCACCTTTGGACTTGATAAGCTTGTACTTAGGCTTGGCACTATAAGCCGACACTTGATCCCCATCAGGTCTTAAGCAGCACAGTTGGGCTACGTCCAGGAGAGTTAGGCCGACAAGACCGGTGCGGAATACAAAAGCATTGAAGGTGTCTGACCAGAAATAGCAAGCCGTGGCCACTAAGGGCTCATTGGCCTCTAGATCGGATAAGGAAAGGCGGAGACATTCAGCTATGCCCATCTTTTCCCATTCACCCCTCTTTTGGGCTGCTACGCGAATGTACCACGATCTCCATCCTTTAAGCGCCGTCGGCCAAGCTCTGAATCTCTTACTCCAACCTTCTATGTTATATCCCGTAGCCGATAGAGGTAGGCGAGGAATCTCTTCATTTATTACTAAATCGGCTTCTAGATTTCCTACTAGACCTAGATAGAATTGGTCATTGCTGTTTGGGATTGGGATGAGTACCTGAGAGGGATCCATTGAGACGATCCAGACAAGCAGCCGATTGGAAGCAGTGAGCGCTGGAAAGCTTGAAGACCAGAAGCCAATTGTAGACAACTCGAGAGCTTGTGAGCGTGAGAAATGAGTCTGTGGGGGCCGCATATTTGTAGCACGGTGAAAATTTGAAGCGGCGGGAAACGAATCTCAAAAGACATGAGAAGTTAAAACGTACTACCTGCATGTTAGAAAATTACGGCGCAAATAAAGCGATGAATTCTTGAGTGAAGATTAACAGTTAGCCGATAGAGAAGAAGCCGACAGTTGTAATTTTTGAAAGATGACAAGTCACCTCTCAAAAATGGGCATCAGAATTTGGCAAGTTTAGTCAAAATCGGCAAGAAAGTCAAACACACGGAAACTAACAGACGATTTGGAAAGATTCGAAGATATTTGGCAACGGAAAGATCTTTGAGGAAAAGCTATCGAAATAAGGCCGTCGGATCGAGGTTTTGAATCGTGTTGTAATAGGACACGATCGGCCGACGGGTATAAAAGAAGGGCCAAAGCAAGCTGCGAAAAGAATACAACACAATAAAACACCAATTTACATTACTTTTTCCTGTCCACTAGGAGTAGTTCCTGTAATTTATCCTTTGTAATTCGATTTAAATCATTAAAGTTGCGCATCACCGATTATTGATCTTCTTCAAATTCGCCTAGGTTCGATTTATTTTGATTTTGTTGCGCGTCGCCTTCTTCAGAATCGATCTACCTTTATCCTCTGATTAGCCTTAATCGGCTAATTAGACTTGCCCTTTTATCTCGATTTAATCGGCTTCAAGCTGATTGAGTCTAAGCCGATTGATCTCGACGATCGGTTTTGAGTGAATTTCATATTTTTACCTTGTCGATTACAGGTCAAATCGACTGGCACGCTCTGAACCAGGTGTTTGTCTAGTGTTTTGTTATCAGAAACCCTACTTCAGGTTTTTGACGTCAACAATGAGTACCTGGCTCGAGATCAATACAGCTCATTTGAACTAAATTGCTTGGTCATATCTTGTCTCATCATATCTACACTCTCTTTCACTACCATTTTGTATGTGTCTTGCGGCGAGCCCATTGAACTAAATTACTGAGCTCAAGAAGAGGGTTCGTGCCATATCTCTGCAGAATTTTAATTTCAAACCCATACATTTCTGAGATGTGAAAAACACAAATACTTAATGAAACAGTGTTCTCATTGATTTGGCCAAGTATTTGGGTTTCGTATATGGCTGATGGAAACATATGTATAGCCTAGTTTCTAGCATTTGGATTTGGTTTGAATTATATCAGAGTATGCTCCCATTTGTGGAACTTCTCCAAGGACAGTTAAAGTTGCATTTTGAACCACTCAAAGTCTTCACTTCAATTATTTTTGTACCGTTTTTGGGGAAGTGGATCCCATGCAGTTCCTCTGAGATTGCAACTTAAGCGATCCCGTGGGCGGCATCATCCGATTGAGCCAATGATCGGTCGGGATAGTCTAACGATCTGTTGGTACAATGTATTGCTATAGTCGTACTACTGTTGATAAATCGATGCATGTTTTGGACAAGATTCCCAACGATGCTGCGTCTGCGGTCTCAATAGGATTGTATTGGATCTTCAATTCCATTTTGGGTCATGTAGAATTTATTTATATCACAACCGCCATGGGCGCCGACACTATGTACAGTTCTTTTTTTTATGGGAGATTTGATGATTTGCCCCATATGTCTCATTAACATGTGGCCCCAGGGCCTGCATGACAGGAGACATCACGGGGCAAATCATCAATGGCACTTGAAAATGAGGGCAATTCATCAATTTTTGCACCAAAAGGAGGACCATAGATTATTGCTAGATTGGCTGTTTGTAGTGATCCATCCCTCGGTTGGACGGCATTCACCGCCAGCCCGCCACAGAACGGACGCGAGCAACAACCATGGAGGTCTTGCAGGACAGCATCCCCATGGTCCCCCTTGCAGTCTCAGCCGCTACCCTGTACACGCGCACAACATCATCCCTCCTTCGGTCTGGCCTCCCCCTGCCTCGCCGCCATCCCCTTCACATTCTCCTCCTTTGCCACCCTTCAGGCCACGGTGTCGGACCTGAATATGCAAATTAGGACCCTCTGTGTATACTCTACACAAGTTCAAGATTACTCTAGTGGACACAATAGCAATATAGATGAAATATCACAACCATACATAGAGAAAACATAATAAAGATTATATTTATTGAATTAAAGATAGTTGATTGACCTTATAGTTGAATTTACATTATTAGGCCACACAACGCTTAAACTAATAAATATAACAACAGTGGAACATAAACTTCGTAGGTAACCCATTAATATGCCATAGACAAGGTTCGTCCCCTAGTGACTCGCCTTCTTGTGAAACTTCTCCAATGCAGATGTAAATTCTTCTTCAATTGATGATTTTGTTGTGGCAAGGGTGAGTGCAAAAGCAATCAACAAGTTGTGCACAGAATGCAAGTCTATTATAACTATATGCAAAGCTTATTCCAAAGGAATGACTATCATGGTTATTTTGCGATAAAGTAGCAGTTTCAATTGAATATAGTAAATAGATTGAACTAATAGTAAAACAAATAACAATAATGTTAGTAAAGCTTCAGGTATTTCTCAAAGTAAACTGGCACACAACCTAAACCAATTTCCATAACTTCCATTGGTACACAGTCGATCCCTTTCTCAATTCTCATTTTATAAAATTTAACATTTTACTAACATTCCCGAGCATTGTGCATAACCGGAGACAAGGGTATCCGAATAGATTAACACTCTACAGAGGTTATACACTTTACGCACAATATATGATCAATCTTATAATACCATGCATTGACACATACCCATCGATGTGTGGTTAAGAAGATGATAACAAAATCTTTCAGAAACTCTATCCGAACATAGATTCTTCTGATAAGCCTAATCTCTAAAAGACCATGTGGAGGTCTACCCATGTTTGTGATGAGTATTTGACTAATTTGAGCTTGGTATGTCTGGGTTAGTTTGATTTGAATTGGATTTTCAAATTGAAGCAATTTTAGTTGTGTCCATCATGAGCGGCTCATCGGCCTCGAGTATCGCCTTGTCGACTTGTGGTGAATGACTCAAGTAGATTGGTAAAAATGTAGCTGGGTCGAGCGCCCTACCATCACCTCAACTTGAGTCCTTAATCTAACCAATTGTTACTTGATATCATTTTATCGACTTGGTGCCGTGATCGATCGAGTTGGACATGTGGTCGATAGAGGTATCGAGTTGGTCATGTGGTCGATAGAGGTATCGAGTTGGACATGTGGTTGATAGACCTGGTATCGAGTTCGACATATGGTCGATAGACATGGTATCGAGTTGAGGTCGATAGACTTGGTATCGAGTTGGACATGTGGTCGATCACTCGATGCGATCGAAATGGTGGTTGAGTTACTACTCGAGCGAGGTTCCTACTCGATGGTGGTAACTCGATGAAGTCGATACAGTGGTCGATAGTGCCGACTTGACGAGCGATGCAATTGGATGTTTATTGCATATCTTTTATTGGATGTTGCTATGTGATGGGTTTTCCTTGTTTTTGATGGTTACAGGACGACAATGCTAGATCATGGTGAGGCAGATGATGACCTGGACTAGGTGAGGTGCGTCGGAGGTCCAGACGGTTGAGTACCGCTGGAAGATGATCGGAGATGGAGTTGCTGTGAACCTAGAAGACAAGGAATGGTTGAGATGCTAGGATCAAGGAGGGCCGTAGGATCGCGGGCTAGCTGACAACCTATGTCGGGACCTGAATATGCAAATCCAGACCCTTTGTGTGTTTCGCACTAGTCTAGGATCACGCTAGTGCACACAGGTTCAACATTGATGAATATCACAATTATACTCAACAGTAACATAATAAAGACTTCATCAATATTAATTATAACTGTTGAACGACCTTATGGTCAACCTTACATGAGTACGCCTTGTAGGGCTAAGACTGAAAGTAAATAAACATAAGCGTAGAAACCCTGCAATCTGCCACAGGCAACTGACAAGGTTCGCACCTAGTTGTTCGCCTCTTTCTAGTATTCTTCGTAAAAGCAGAGTTGCTTCTTCTCCAACTGGTGATGTTTTGTTGCGAGGGGTCGAGACATAAAGCACTCAACAAGTCATGCATGTAATACAAGTCTAATATACTATATGCATGGCTTATTACAAAGGATAGGCTAACATGGTTAACTTGCACAAAACAACATTTGTAAAGGAATAGCATAAATAGATTGAAGGATAGTAAAACAAATAATAACAATAATACATTTTCATTTGTTTTTCCAATAACCAACTCATAACCTTAAACCATAATCCAACATTCATATCCACATTTGTTTTGATAAAATCTAACCCTTGATTGTAAGCACGGCTATTCAATAGGTTTTACACTCTCCAAAGGTTATACACTTTACCCACAAGGTACAATCATACACCACAAAGGCGAATGATTATAACAAAGCCTTTTCGATGCTGTCTAAACTCAAGATCGCTTGTCGGCTAAGGTTTCAACACCGGTGGGACTGGTTACAACATCCAGGGCCCCCTCTTGCGCCATGTGAGACTACCCGCGAGGACGGGTTACCACTACAGGTCTCACACCACCACTAGTAGTACCAAAGCTTAGACATAACAAATTATTCAACTAAGTTTGTCCTATACTAGACTTGTAGTTGTATGAATGACTCATTCAAATTTTTGCAAGTTTAAGTCCTTAATTGACCAAGGCAAGACTAACTAAAAATCATCATATCCATGAACCAACAATTATCATAAAAAGCAATGCGACCACTGATGAGGACATCACTACTATGGATACATCCACACCTCATTGGACCAACTCCAACACGTCATCCATGGGCCAAGAAGATAGAGATATCAAATCCATCACGTTCTGGAATCCAATTCGGCCTTTGGATACCAGTCTGAAGTAAAATGAGCATAACTTTTGCGTACGGAGTCCAATTGGTACAAGATTGAAAGCTTACAACAAGACCTTTCAAATGGATCTGGTCCCAGCCCTAGATTCATCATGGATCAGCCGAAATCATCGAAACAATATGCTATATCACTGTTTTGGGCTGTTTTGGGCCTTGTAGCGTGAGGGCCCAAGCCCAAGTTGTGTGCGCCCCTGGTGCACAAAAATCTAGGACGACCCTCTCATGTCCCTCCCTCTCATATACTCGATGTCACGCCATAGAAACTTGGGTTTTGTTTAGTTCTAGTTTTCCTTGGTGAAACTATTTGGTATTCTCTTGTTCGGTGAGATCAACAAGAATACCTTGCTTCCAACCCCACATCAATACTTCAATTTTATTTGCAATTTTAGATTTCTTTTGCTTTGTTCTTGCTTGTTCTTCGATTGCTTGCGAGAATTGATCTTCGTGATCAGTCAACCGGTTTTGACACGCTTGATAACAACTTGGAGTTTGGTTCAACGATTGCTTGTCATCGGTCGTGTTTGATCATAACACGGATCGTGAGGGTCATCTCCACTAATCGATAGCTATCCATCTCACCGAAAGATCGGGCCTCAGTTAAGCATCATCGTGGTATCGAGCTTTCGTTGATCGGTGAGAAATTTCATACCTTAGATTAGTTTTGTTCTCTGTCCCAAATTGAAAATTACTCCACAAAAATTCAACCTTTAGATTCAATCTTGTATTTTAGTTAGTTTTGTTAGGTTTTGATCCATTAGAGTCCTTGCTTTAGGTGCTGATCATTTTTTCTTCGCGTAGCTTTTATTTCAATCTGTCATGTCCATTGTTTTGTTCATAACTTTCTCTTACTAGCTCAGATTCTTGTGTTCTTGCACTTTCCTGAAACCTGGGGATGAGCTCTCCAAAACCTAGTTTGGTATGGATTCTAATTCCATACCTAAGTTAGATTAATCTGGACGTCAAATAGGTGAAGTAAGTTGTACTTCCAATCCAGATTGGTTCGGTATTTTGATCATAATTCTCACGTCCGAACTCTGATTTAGATGTTTTTGTACTTTCCTGAATCCTTGAAGAGTCGTCCTCTACAAAAATGTTTTTGGGTGTGATGTGAGAAGGGTTCCCGATCTTTCGATGAGGTAGATAATTATCGATTCGGTGGAATTGACCCTCACGATTCGACTACAACTGCACGACGACGTTGCGCCTTAGCAATCGCTGAACCAACTCCAAAAGGTTATTGACTTTGCCGAAGGCGCGGTCAACCTGAACACGAAGTTCAATTCCTATGAGCAATCGAAGAACTAGCAAGAATAAGATGAAAGCAATCTGAAAAACAAAGGTGGGATTCCGATTAAGCTGTCTTTACAGGTGGTCAACCGACACAACTGAAGAACAGAAGTTTGCACAAGGGCTAAACCTAAACTCAATGAAATCCGAGTTCTTTGGAGGCCGTAGTGGTATAAAAAGAAGTGGGGAGGGCTGTTCGGCCATGCCTTGATTTGTGGCGAAAATCGACCTTCCTCAAATTCCTTTCCATCTTTAGCTAGGCCTCCTTCCTATTATTCTTATCTCTAAATAAAGACTCTATTACATGGTAAGGGCCAATTTATGCGGCCAATTAGTGGGTGATGCAGCACCACTCTCTTTGCTGCCAAATCATGGAGACTTCAGATCTTGTGGTCAAATGGAGAACTCCTTCCCTTCGCAATCATCTTCGTGTCCATTCACCATCATCGCGCTAGGACCTTCATTCCTTAACAGAATAACACAATTTGTTTCAGGCAGCATCAAATAGTTCTTCAAGTCATTAGATATGCCAAGAAACGAAAATACTTGATAATTCAGTTTACGTGCACGAGCTCGAGTGATCGGTCCTTGTATAGGATGAGGAGTTGTGGCAGCAGCTGCTGTGGGCGTACCCGAAGAAGTGATGTCCCCATCAGGGTGTCCTTTGTGATTCAGACTCTTTCGAACTGAATTTAAGTCGGATTCGGAATCGGTGTCTTAGACTGAAATTGGGGCTAAATACTGTGGTGTTCGGTTTTTGAGCTATAACTTTCACACCCGAGCTTCAAATTGTACGTTCTTGTACTCTTTTGAAAGCTAAGGACACAAGCTTCAATTCTTTTCATAGTGAACCATCCAAATTCGGTTGTTTTGAAGCTTTAATCTGGGCGACAATTTTGCTACCCTATAAACATTGAATTTGGGTATCTTGCTTTAATTCGTGTTTAGCTTTGTTCCTTTGAGTTGGTTGAATCAAGTAGCATCCACCATCCATAAAACCCCAAAAATATTTGTACACATACCTTTGGGAACCAATTCATCCTTTGCGAATACTTTGATCCCAGTTGAGACTAACTATTTGATATTGTTTTGGGCTGCTCTACTTGATACATTGCATAATCTTGATTTGTCATGTCATACTATCTTGCGACATCAAGTTAGGGATCCCAAAACTTTGTTCATACTAGTGTTGGCCGAAAGTCACTCAAAGAAAGAAAAGAGAAAGAAAGAGCAAAAAAAGAAGAAGAAAAGAAAATGCAGAATAGTGGCTAGCAAAGACTAAATTGAGCAAAACCCTAATTTGTGTTCATTATTTTTAGATTGTGCAATTGTATTAATTAGTGAGCAATCTTGTGCCTTTTTACCTTTTCTGAAGCAATTAGCTAGCGTCTCTCCATAACTTATGCAACACGAGCTTTGGTGCTGAAATTATTCTTTTTAGCTCATTCCATTGGTTGCATTAAGTTCTATCATCTTTGCATGTGTGTTGTCTTGAAATTCGCTTATATCCTTGTGATCGGCAACTAGGGCTTGTGAATTCTAGTTTGGATCATTACTTATCATTACAATAACTAGAATTATCAGATTGCATAGGAAATAAATATTGCCTATTTAAGCTCCACCTTCTACTAGCCAAATAGGTACCGTTCTCCTTGCAATCGCTTTGCCAAGCTTGAGTGTGGTTATCACGAACCAACCGCTGGTCACCATTTGTTCGCATGGTAAGAACTTGTAAAAACTTGGTAAAAGCTTGAGTGTGAGAGACTTTGAATCACCAGATCCTAGTACTTGATAAGAACATATATTTGTGATTTGTTTCTTGTCTTCACTAACAATGGCAGGTTCTCAATGTTGTAGTGCTTGGGCCGACAGCATCCTAGGAGAAGAGGTAGTTCACACTCTTAGATACGAAGAATGTACGAGTAAAGCTTCACCATCATCGGAGGTACGACGGCATAGCACGTGTACGAAAAGTAAGTTCACTGTACCTAATTTTAGAGGTAAATATGATCATGAAGGTTATCTTACTTGGGAATTAGCTATAGTACAATCATTTGATAAATATGGAATTCCTGAGCATGATAAGGTTAGGGTTGTTACTAGTGGATTTACTGATCATGCAACTCTTTGGTGGAATGATTATATGCGTAAAAATCAGGACATCCCTAGCACATGGATTAAATTGAACGAAATTATGAGAGCTAGATTTGTTCCTCTATATGTTGCTCACCAATTACGAAAGGAATTGCAACATCTAAAACAAGGTAGTAAAACTGTGGATGAGTACTACCAAGAATTTCAGCGTAGATATTTGTGTTGTGGGTTAGAAGAGATCGAAAAGACTCAGATGAATAGCTTTTATTGTGGGCTAGATTTTGATATTCAGATCATGATATCTTGTAAAGAATTCAATCCTATGTCATGCTTGCTTAGTCTTTCACGTAAAACCGAAAGAAAAATAAAGAAGACAATCAACCATAGTTCGAGTTCCTACAGAGTTAAATGCTACTCTGTTGCATGCACTACACCAAACCCTAATGAGAGCATACACCTTGAGCATGCGAAAGAAATACCGTAAAATTCGAGTGAAGTAGAGGATAGTACATGTGAGGATGATTCTACTAACACAATCCAATCTACTGCTGTTTACATTGTTGCTATTCCATTTGATATGCAGGTTACTACGAAGATGCAGAGCTAAAGTTGAAATACCTGCGTTGTCAAGTGAAATTTTTGAGGTACCTACTACTCGAGGAGGATGCTAATGACTATGGTACAGATCTGATTTTACAGAAAGAAAGGGAGCAAATTTGTGAGTATATTCCTATTGTACTTAAGTCTAGTGAGTTACCATCTTGTGCCACTATTGTAGAACTATGTGATGAATTGCATGCTTATAATTTTGATCATGTGGTCTGATTACACATAAGGAAGTGATAGCTAGAATATCCCCTGCCACTGTTTTGTGCTATATCATGTTAAATGAGCCTGATAGCTTTAATTATGCTATGGATAAGATTTCTGAAATTTCATCTCTTAAGTCTTTATCTAGCACCTATGCCTATTGTTTTAAATTCAATTTATTTGGAGATTATGGCATAGATGGCAAGTTTCTTGTTTACGGAATATGCATTACTTGTGATAGACTTGCTGAATTGAAGCTTGCTATTTTGGACAATCCTAGTTGTATGCAACAGCTTGTTTCATGTAAGGCCCCATCAAATTTTCCTGATATGTGTGATACCCATAGCTTGCTACCTCATTTTCGAATTTTAGTACATTGACATGTATTACAAATCAGCATGTCATAGTTGATGAGTGGAAGCCCAGTAAAATTGTGTCACCATTGTTGGAATTGTTTGATATTGCTTTGGTTTATAATCTGGTCATATGAATGAGCTATGCTTGTTACCAAAACTTGTAGTTTTGCCCATCGATGTTATTGAACAAGGCTTACAAAACATGAGTATTCTTTATCTAAGGTTAAGGATAGACATGTGCTTTACTTATATTTGCAAATTAAGTTGCAAACTGAATCTTGTTAATATTTATGTTATATGCTTCACTTATAACCACAAATTGAGTTGCAAAATTGTGAGGAAAAGTGCTTTGCTTAAATTTGATTTCCTCATTTGCTGTTATGCAAATAGTATTACACGAATCCAAAAGAACAATGAAATATGGGATATATACATATATGTTGTGTACACGTTGTTCTTTTTTATGCTTGTTTCTTCTCTAGCTTGTCCAAAACCGAGCATGGTTTTCTTTCAAGGAGGGGAGGAAGTATCCAAGAGTGCTAGCTTTCTTCATGCCATTATATGCTGGAAAGATGTGTTGAGATATATGGATATAGATAATTATCAAGTGAATACTCTAAACTTCATTCTTGTCCTAAAAATATATAAAGAGGCGGAGCTACTATTTTATTTAATTAAATGCAGGACTCATATGAGGACGCTTTGTGTTGAGGACGAGATAAAAGGAGAGCTTGAGTCGAGGACGACTCAAATTCATGAAGGGGAGGATGATGAGGACAACACTACTATGGATACGTCCACACCTCATTGGACCAACTCCAACACATCATCCATGGGCCAAGAAGATAGAGATATCAAATCCATCACGTTTTGGAATCCAATTTGGCCTCCGGATACTAGTCTGAAGTAAAATGAGCATAACTTTTGCATACGGAGTCCAATTGGAGATTTCTTGAACTTGAGTGAAAGCTTACAACAAGACCTTTAAAATGGATCTAGTTCCAGCCCTAGATTCATTGTGGATCAGCCAGAATCATCGAAACAATATGCTATATCACTGTTTTGGGCCTTGTAAGCGTGAGGGGGCCCAAGCCCAAGTTGTGTGCGCCCCCTGGCTGCACACAAACCTAGGAAGACCCTCTCATGTCCCTCCCTCTCATATACTCAATAGCCGTCGCCATAGAAACTTGGGTTTTGTTTAGTTGTAGTTTTCCTTGGTGAAACTATTTGGTATTCTCTTGTTCGGCGAGATCAACAGCAATACCGTGCTTCGGAACCCCACATCAATACTTCCAACTATATTTGCAATCTTAGATTGCTTTTGCTTTGTTCTTGCTTGTTCTTGATTGCTTGTAGGAATTGATCTTCGTGATCAGTCAACCGGTTTTGCACGGTTGATAAAAACTGGAGTTTGGTTCAGTGATTGCTTGTCATCGGTCGTGTTTCGATCGTAACTCGGATCGTGAGGGTCATCTCCACTAATCGATAGCTACCCATCTCACCGAAAGATCGGCCTCCGTTAAGCCTCATCAATCGCTCAAGTGCCACATTGGCCCACCAAAAATACATGCCACTTGCCACAGTCTAAATCATTTTACCACCCTGGTTGATTTACCATGCACCACGTGTCATCAACAACAACAACATTATGTGACAACACCCGACACACAAGTTAATAAACATGTTCCATAATCATTAAGTAAGATTAATTATTTCTACATAAATTGATGACTCGTTGCACGGCTAAGCATACTACTTGCGTTCTAAATACCCATATTAGCAATTACAGCTACCAACTAATATGAAACCATTCTAGGGTGACAAAAGAAATACAACATACAATATGGCAAGGTGGATGTAATTCAAAGTGGACAAATAACTATTCCCAACATATTTGAAACAAGCGATAATTGAATTAACATGCAGTACTTTGAAACAATATAATATTTAAAGCATGAGTTCAACATGATCAAAGCACAACTTGCCTTCGAATAGCTCCGACTCCTGCTCTGGACCTTGCTCGGGTGCTGGCTCCTCAACCACAAACTCACTGGGCAACTCGACGTTTAAGCGTAACAAAAGAGAAAGCAATAAGTACAAAAAACAGAGAGTAATATTAACTCCAAAAATTAAATAAAATTCACCATTAAATAGAGCATGATTTTACAAATTTTTAGAAATTGGAATCACCTCAATCGGAGCTCGAATGCAAAAGATATAGCTATTCAAAGTTTCACATTAATGTTATAGACAGGTTTTTCTTGAGTTCAGGGCGTACAACCCATCCACCATGGGGCAACGACCATAATACATATCATTAAAAAATATCGAACAAACAAAGTTCTTTATTCTGAAATCATAACCTTCATGTTCCAAACAAGAAGATGAAATAATGTTTCTACTCAAAGATGGAACAAAATAACAATTATTGAGTTCTAAAACTAATCCTGAAAGCAAATGCAATGGGTACGTGCCAACAGCAAGACCAGCAGCTCTTGCTTTATTCCCCACGCGAAGATCCACTTCTCCTTTTGCCAAGTCTCTACTCTTTATTAGCCCCTGCATCGAATTGCAAATGTGAGCAACCGAACCGGAATCATATACCCATAAGTTGAGTGAAGAAGTAGCAAGATTAATTTCTATAACATTAATACCTGAAGTGGAAATCACATTTCCATTCTTCTTATCTACCAGGTACTTTTCGCAGTTCCGTTTTCAATGTCTGACTTCTTGCAATAAAAGAATTGGGTATCGGGTTGAGGCCAACTTTAAGCTTCGAGCTTAGTTTTAAGGCTTGCGATCTCATCTTGAGCCTTACCCTTGCCCTTGCCCTTGATCTTTCCCGTTTCCCTAGCCTTAGCCTTCCTCTTTTGAATGCAGTTGTTTTCTGAACCATCATCACATGATTGGGTTTTTTCTTAATGCTTTCCTTGGCAGCCTTGAGCATCCCATGTAGTTCGGTTAGGCTCTTCTCTACGATATTCATATGAAAATTCATAATGAATGGCTCAAAGCTCTGTGTGAGATGGAGAATAACATCTGTGGCCAAACCGAGGCTAAGAGGAAACTCAAGTTTTCCAATCTCCCAATGTAACCAATCATCTTGATCACATGAGGGCTGGCCGGACTGCCTTTGCTTGACTTACAAGCAAATAAAAGCTTTGAGATACCATACATCTCAGCTCTTGCTTGATTCCCAAACATGCCCTTCAAGCCCACAATCATATTGTAAGCATCCTGGTTCTCATATTGCTTTTGGAGCTCGAGTCCATGGTGACAAGCATGAGATAGCTGACCTCTACGGAAGCATTAACATGTTTTCATATTCAACCTTCAAATTGCGAGGAGCATTTTCTACCGTTCATCGAATTGGATTCTCTAGAACATAGTCCTTCTTTTCATACTTGAGAACAATTCTCGGGTTGCGATACCAATCAACAAAATTAGTTTCATTAAGTTTTTTCCCTTTCCAAAACCGATCTCAAAGCAAAACCAGGTGTAGCAGGAGTAGGAGTAGAAGGTGCCATTGAACTACAACAAAAACATGCAAAGTTTCTAAGCACTATGTTTATGTAATACTTTTATTAAACATTTTAATAAAAGATACTCCTATTTTATAGACACATAGTGAGTATTCAAGATCCATATTCATCAAACACTAGTGAGCTTTGGCATCACTTGCTAGAAATTTAATGACATAGGTAAGCAACATCTTTTCTAATTACATCTTATGTAACTCTTGTTGGTTGAGTATGAAAACAAGTAATGAATGCCTCCATCAACTTGACTCAAGGCAGTCAACCTGCTCTTAGGGCTCACATGAGGAGGAGCACTTCCCATTTTGGGTGCTAATTAAGAAACTTAGCTCATGTGTGTTTTCTAGACACCAATTGTCTTGTATATGTTCCTTCATTATCAAATCAAATCCCAACCACTTATGTCCTCAAGCCCAAAACCGTTTTGATAAGCTTGATTAAATCTACCATTGTTATGCGTGATGTGTCCAACACATCCCTATCATCTATTAAGATAGCCATTGATATACTACTTTGGCGGTCATATCAATAACGATCTAAATTCTTGATAAGTGCAACAATTGGATGGACATTTTGATTTAAAAATTTAACTATAGGGACGAACAATATCTACTATAAACATGGCATCACATGCAATGAGCATAAAGAAAAAATAGAAAGGATTAAACACACATCCACAGAAAATCAAAATTAAGCTGTGAAATAGCATGGCCCTTAGCATTAAGATCTCCATCATCATGCTTGTTTGTTCACCTATCCACCTTGCTTGATTGTTCACCTAATCATAATTCTTCATACCATCGTCTTCATCATTATGGATGCAATGCCTTACAACTTTTGATAATGAATTTTATATGAGGGTTTGAAGCATCACAAGTCGACACGCAAGTCGTTATACAATTTAAATAGCCTTATGGCTTGACACGACACGCAGGCCATGTGAAAATTACATGCATCACATACACATAGGGCATACTATTTCACATAATTTCCTACAAAAACAAGTTAAACAACAACAATCCTACGACTCCGGGGTCCAAGGGGCAGCGCCCTTGGAAAAATTTTTAGAGGCATGTCTTTTATCAAAGAAAACACCCTCAAAATTTCAATGGATCAACGAGATCGACCCAATCCAATCTAATCTGATTGGCTTGGTCCCATATGGTTACGTTTCATAAACCACGATGGCGGTAACTTTGATCGGTAAGAACAACGTCTGAAAGATCGAAATGGCGATAAGAGGGGAGAATGATCCCAAATAAAATTTTCCCTACTCAAAGTACTCCAAACAATCTTGCAATAAAAATCTGAAACACCCAAAGATTTTCCTTCAAACTGGTGTTTCTCAAATTCGCACACACTCCAAAACCCGAACAATTACACAACTATGTGTACCCCTAGCTTGCATGGATGAGAACCATGAATCATGTGAGGAATTTTTTAATCACAATCCTGGTTGTCAAGTGTCCAAACAAAGAGGAATCAACTCAAAGACTACTTTTCTAAAAGAGATAAAGCTAAAACACCAAAGTCTCTTTCCAGAAAAGTAAAAGCAGATTTTCCAGGAATTATCCTCAATTGGAGCAGGTGGTTGGTGGGTTATGTTACTCTAAAATTTTTGGGAAGTTTTCACCCTGTGAGCAGTTAAGTCATGAAACAGTACACCAAAAATCACCTCAAAAAGCTTTGTAGAATAAACATGAAAAATCAAGCATTACAGACAGTCAGGAACTTCGACCAAAATGTTTGAGGCTCAGTTTTCACTTCATAGCGTTTAAACGGTGCAACCAGTGGACTCACAAAGTTTTGAAGAGATGTATATATGAGTCATGGACCTTCTCCAACAGGAATCACTTATAAAAGATTTTTATAGATTTTTATAAAAATCAAAAACTGACTGCTGCGCGAAGAACAAGTTCTAGACAGATTTGCAATTTGATAAAAAACTTTATCTCTAGTCTATCCTAGGGTGCAAGAAAGATGTAAAACCATATGAACACCCTCAAGACATCCTAGAAGAACGGAATTTAGAAGGAGGGGAGGCAAATCCAAATTGCGATAAAGTAAATCGCAAGAATGTAAATGCGGGAAAGTAAATGCTGAATTTAAATTGCGTAATTTAAATGCGTAAAGGAAATGAAACATGAACATAAATGAAGAACATTTCATTTCTCGAAGGAGAGGTTACAAAGCCTCACATTTCATGTGGGCAAAGCTCAAAGGATCATCAAAAACCTCAAAACCTTCAAGAGGGGAAGGCTACCCCTCCACCCCTATTTATACAACTTTTGGGCCACCTACCACCCTTTGATGAGCCTCTAAACCCTAGAGCATCCATCAAGGGCTAGGATTAACCCACTCAACCAGCCATACAAAGGTTCACCTAAAACCCACAACACATAATGGGTTTTCTTGCATGGTTCTCAAAGCACACTAACTAGACCCGCTAACCTATCAACTAGACCAAGATCCAATGGTCCTCATTTATCCACGCAGCGTCTAGCTAGCATCTCATCTATTCCTTGTCTTCACGGCTTGCACGGACTCCATTTCCGATCATCTTTCGGCGATCCCCGACCGTCTGGACCTCCGACGCTCCTCGCCTAGTCCCGGCCATCGTTCGCCTCACCATGACCTAGCACCGTCGTCTTGCAACCATCAAAAACAAGGAAAATCCTCACATAGTAATGCCCACAAAGATGTGTAACAAATCCATCAAAGTCCACTCATTAAAATTCATTTTACTCGTTACGGCGATGCAGGAAAACAGAGAATACCTCAAATTGCTTCCAATTGAAAATCCATTTCAAATCAAACTCAAACAAGAGCAACCCAAGCTCAAATTTAGTCAAATACTCATCACAAATCTGGATAGACCTCCACATGGTCCTTCAATATCCCCCTTGATGAGTATATTGACAAACACAACAAAAGGCATTTGTTTTGAGTTTGAAGAGGATGAAGAAGAAAGCAATTTTTTAGTTGCAAAGTCAAACTTGGTCCAAAGATAGAAATTGGAACCATAACCAAGTTGACGAAGAGGAATTTAGATTTTAGAGTTAAATTTGAGAAAGAGCAAGTTTTCAACAAAAACTCTAAAATCCAACTAAACATGTCAAATGTGATTATGAGATTATGATCCAGAAGAAGTAGTAGCATAGTTTTACAAAGATCATAATAACCAAATAAGCATTCACATTTTTATCTTTTTAGTGATACCTTTTCTACGTTTTCTCCCCCTTTTGGCAATATAGGCATCAATTTTTTTTATGTATGCATGAAATGCAATCGAAAGAGCTTTGAAGATATCCAATTGATCAAAATGGAAAGATATTACACCAAGCTTGTCAATTTCAGAATATAACTAAACTAAGACATGTCCAAGACCAATACATTTTATGAAAACTTAGTTTTACAATATTTCATTTTAGCATGATTTGACAAGTGCAAAACTTAGCAAAGTTTCAAAGCTAGAAGCAAAACCACTTAAGGATCAAATGGAAAACCTAGAGTTCAACCTACTCAACAGTTTGGGGAATTTTGAAGTGCATATAAGGTCCTTCAAGCTCATTTTACAATTTATCCAAATTTTCTTTAAGACTTTTAAAAACACATAGCGGGGTGCAAATGTTTGACATTATTTGCATTCTTTACCCACTTATGTTTTTGATATTTGCATTTTTAAATTGACTCAAGCCATTTTCGATCATCTCAAGAGTAACTCTTACGAGAATGATCTTGGTCATACACAATATATTCCAAGTTCATCCCAAGTGCAATGGGAAGCAATCTCGTGAATATAAAGTGTTGAGATCAATTTTGCACAAAAGAGTCAATTTTTTTAATTTCCAATTTAGCACATATGAGCAATTCTGAAGGACTCAAATATGGATCAAACAAATTTCACCCAAGTTGCTATAGGGACTCTAGAAAATCCAAAATTTCACAATTCATGGTAAAAACCCCTAGAGAAGAAACATAGTAAGTAAAAGCAACATGTTTCATCAAGTTTTCATTTAAAGCTTTCAAAATTTTCAGATTTTAATAAGCTTAGCATGATAAATGGACTTGGACATATCTAAGCTAGTGATTTTCTTCAAACGATATAGCATGATGTATTTCATGAAGATTGAGTCAATTGCATAATAGACAAATCTCATAAAACAGAAAATGCAGTCTAAATGCAATGCATGAACAGATTCCCAAACTCCCCCTCAACAAATGAATCAATTTTAAGCTCAAATCTGGTTAAAGTTGAGTTATTATCAAGATTTGGCATAAGGAAAACCCAAATAAACTCAATAACAACCAGAAAAACAGAATGAGAAGAAGAAGTCGAGAAACTGCAAAACTGGATGGCTATTGAGCATAGATAAGATAGAAGAGACTCACTACGGCTCAGACTCGCTCTTATCTTCCCAGTGGTGACATAGGAAGCGACTCTAGATCCCAACTAAGGAGTGCACATGCCACTGTCTACAGGAGGCCCAACACTTGCTAGACTTATAAGGCGTGAGGGAACTCAACCTAGAGAGAAGAGAGAACAGCTAATCACGCATGATAGCAACCTAAAACACAAGATAAGAGGTCCATGCAAAGCATGCCAGATGTCTAAGTGAGTGAACTCAACTCAAGAAAAAATAAGCCCAAAATCACCCAAAAGAAAACACAAAGAGAAAAGAAAAGCTGGAAGGGAATAATATTTTACATAATATACAAACTAGCTCCCCCTCACGAAAGGCCGTAAGGGCTCACAACTCCATGCTCACTCCTCAAGGCAACAAATCTGGAGCTATCCAAAGGCTTGGTGAAGATATCGGCTAACTAGAGGTCACTCTCTACAAACTGAAGCGCGATATCTCCCTTCTCCACATGGTCTCTAAGGAAGTGATATCTAATATCAATGTGCTTGGTGCAGGAATGTTGCCTTGGGTTTTTAGCAATGCAAATAGCAGAAGTGTTGTCACAGAAAAGTGGCACACTCTTTATCTCTAACCCATAGTCCCGCAAGGTTGATATCATCCAAAGCACCTGGCTACAGCAACTGGCTGCAGCAACATACTCGGCCTTAGCGGTAGACTATGCAACTCCGGACTGCTTCCTAGATGACCAAGAAACAAGAGAAGTGCCAATGAATTGGCAAATGCCAGAAGTGCTCTTCCTATCTATCCTACATCCAGCAAAGTCGGCATCGGAAAAAGCTCTAAAAGATAGACAAGAAGAAGAAGAGTACCAAATACCATAATCAGTGGTAGCACGAAGGTACCTGAAGATGCGCTTGACCACACAGGGTGAGGCGCGAGGAGAATCTTGAAATCGAGCACACAGACACACAACAAAATGTATGTCCGGCCTCGAACGAGTGAGGTACAAGAGGGAGCTGATCATGCTCCGAAACTCATTTTGATCAACAGGCTCACCATCCTCATCGAGCTCGAGGACAGCAGTGGTGGCCATAGGAGTCATCACTGGCTTCCCATCAGACATATCGAAGCGCCTCAGGAGGTCACGGGTATAATTGCCTTTATGCAAGAAAGTACCCTCCTGAGTCTCCTTGATTTGGAAGCCAAGAAAGTAGCTCAACTCGCCCATCATACTCATCTCAAATTCTGTGCTCATCTGTAACATCCCAAAATTTGGGTTTTCAAAATTTTTTTGTTTAGTTCATCTTTCCAAAAATCCCCGCTGATTTTCTCGCTTTAATAAAGCTTAATCTGGAATTTTCTAATGCTAAAACAATTTAATTTCACTAATATAAACTTCAATTAAAATAAATTTAGCTTTATTTGAGTTCATTGTGCTTCAATGAATTTTTTGTAATTTTTTGATATTTTTTGGAGTTCGTTTGCTATTCATTTGGAAATTAATTTAAATTAAGCCTTTTATTAAATTTAATTAAATACTACAAAATTTTAAATAATGTTTGGTTAAAAATATTTTATTCGCGCTCCAAATATCTTAAAATATTTTTTAGATTTTTTTAGATTTTTTCTGGTATTTTTATTGCTCTAAATGAATTATTTTAATTTTGGAATTATTTTAATTCGAAAATTGGATTGAATCCACGTGGCAGCTCCAGAGCCGACCACTTCATCACCCAGCCGCAGCCCTCCGATCTGCATCTGACGCACCACAATGTGCCACATCATCCATTTACTGTTCATCACGCGCCAGGTGTTCGATCCGATCTGTTTTCAATCTAAATTCGGTTTTTCTTCGTGTTTCCTTGCATGGCATGACTCTTTAGCCTATATAAGTGTCCTAAGACCCCTCCCACGCACCCCTAATCCCCAGAGCTCCTCCCAAACCCTAAAAACCGCAGGCGTCCTCTTTCGGTGCGCCGCCCTCGTCGGTCGATACTGGTGTCGACTACAAAATTTTAAATAATGTTGGTTAAAAATATTTTATTCGAGCTCCAAATATCTAAAAATATTTTTTAGATTTTTTTAGAATTTTTCTGGTATTTTTATTGCTCTAAATGAATTATTTTAATTTCTGGAATTATTTTAATTCGAAAATTGGATTGAATCCACGTGGCGGCTCGAGCCGGCCACTTCATCACCAAGCCGCAACCCTCCGATCCGTATCCGACGCACCACAATGCGCCACGTCATTCGTTTACTGTTCATCGCGTGGCAGGTGTTCGATCCAATCTTTTTCAATCTAAATTCGGTTTTTCTTCGTGTTTCCTTGCATGGCATGACTCTCTAGCCTATATAAGTGTCCTAAGACCCCTCCCACGTACCCCTAATCCCCAGAGCTCCTCCCAAACCCTAAAAAAAGCAGGCGTCCTCTTTCGGTGCGCCGCCCTCGTCGGCCGATATTGGCGTCGCGTTCCCCGTAGTTCCAGTGAGTTTTTTCTGAAATCCGCTCATGTCATCTCGTGCCTTATGGTCCAATCTACCTCTCCACCAAATTTGGTGCAGATTCATCAAGCAAATCAAAAGTTACGGCCGTTCCAATCTCTAATCTTGTCGTCGCCCGTTCTCTTTCGTTTTTGCGAATTTGACCGTGAAATGTTTAGTGTAGACTCATCTTGATGTCCGCTACCTGGTGCTCACCCTAAATCAAGGTTTAGTCTGGGGATTTCTACAGAAAATTCGATCTTCCCCGATCAGGCTGCGTACGTACAGCTGAAATCTTCCTCGTGCGTTCCCTGTTGATCCAGAAGGTAAAACTTCGATCCTTTCACGTCATATTGTGCCTTATGGTCCCAGATTGCTCTCCATAAAATTTGGTTAGGTTTCATCCATTATTTTAATAGTTATGGCCGTTTGATCTATTAGCTTTAGCAGCCGTTCATCGGTAGTTTGTGATCTGTCCATTGGGTTGCCACCAAATCCGCTTATACCGTTGAGCTCGTCTCGCCGCGTTCTACGTGATGCTCACTTACCCTTTGTTGTTCCATCCACCGAAAATTTTAATATTCGTTAGCCGCCGCCTTTCGTCAGTGCCATGCACTGTCTTTTGCCGCCAACCATCTTACACTACAAGAATCAGGGAAAAATTCGTGGGCCAAAAACCCACGAATTTAAGCTAAAACCCACGAATTTAACTTAAATTCGTGAGCAAACCGTCGAATTTAGTTCACGAATTTAACTCGACGAAATTAATTAATTCGTGGGTTTCTACTAAGCCCACGAATTTAATTGGGTTTCTGAGTTAAATTCGTGGGTTTAAAAAACCCACGAATTTAATCGATTAAATTCGTAAATTTGAAAAACCCACGAATTTAATCGATTAAATTAGTAAATGTAAAATACCGAATTTAATCGATTAAATTCGTGGGTTTAAAAACCACAATTTAATCAGTTAAATTAGTGGGCTAAAAACCCACAATTTAATCGATAAATTCGTGGGTTTTTCAACCACAATTTAGCGATTAAATTCGTGGTTTTTCAATACCAATTTAATCGATTAAATTCGTGAGTTTTCACCACAATTTAACTGTCATTTTACAAAAAAATGTATATATATCCAAATGATTTATATATATATATGTATCGCACTCAATACATATATGTATATATATCCAAATGTATGTATTTTTATATATATATGTATCGCACTCAATACATATAGCATCTAAAGAAGAAAAGAAAAGGCAAAAGAAAATTGAAACTAAAAATTGCTAGCGAAGAATAAATAAGATCATCTATTTTGTTCAAATCGATCGAAATCTGTAACACAAAAGACAAACTCCACAATGAAGTTGAAGCGAGCGAATAATTAACAAACGAGACACCAAACCTATTACGATTACTAAAATACTGAAATCAACCTTTTAACTCTTCAAAACCGGCTTAAAACTAAGTCTCAAAATGTACAAAATTTCGCATGACCTCTCTTGTAAATAGGACATCCACTCGTGAGACAAAAAACATTTGCGATTATAATATATATATCAATCTCTCAAACCGAGAAGGAGACATTCTAGCGAGATCCTTAGATAATCCAATCACACATCCAACGGCAATTTGTAAACTACGCAATGACGTACAACACATTACAACCACAATAGATACAATCCACATCCATTAAAATAAGTCCATCACAATAAGTCGGTCACAACGTATCCATCACAACAAGTTATAAAATACAACAGTTATACACCAATCGAGCCCACAATGGAATTCATGCCTCGGGGTTGTTGGAGTTGTGGCGCTACCACCACCGTCATTATTGTTGAAGATGTCTTCTATGATGTAAATCGTTAGAGCGTCTTGGAGGCGTGACCTAGAAACACGCAAGTTCAAGATTAACTTAGGTTGTGCTACAAGTAACATTATCTTTGATTCACATGAATGTCAATATGATAATATCAATAGTACTATTCAACCAAGACACAATATGAGAATATCAATATGACAGGTCAAGCTAAACAAGAATAGGTATTATATATAAGAACTACGTCACGAGCTAGTCAAGATATCTTGCAATAATCATATGAACATCAATCTCATATTCAATGAAGTATCAAAGTAATACTCTCTAGTATTAACATAAGGCCAAGATTACAACTACAATTATTTAATTCAACTTCCAAAGACCCCAATTGCATCATTGAGTATTCAAAAGATAACAAGCAGTGAAAATAGTTCAAAGAAGCAATAAGAGTTTTGGTAGTCATTTTAAGAGTTCAATATCTGAAGTACAAATATAAAGCATTGTACAAGGATAAACAATCAGATTGTACATGGGCAAACAACATTCTACAAGGATGCCATATGAAGCATTTAAAACATAAGTTCACAATTGAACAAGTTGTCTTAAGATAACTTTTCAATTCCAAGAAATCGACACAATATAAGGTTCAAATCAAAAGTTATTGACAGAAAGAAAAAATCAAATAGCACGTAATGGGTTCATAATTTGGTAAACCATCACTTATCTACAGGAGCACGGTAATGAACTTTCATAAGCACACAAGTTAACCTTTCCAAGTATGAACATTGAGATGATTTGTGCAAGGTTTAAGAAAGAGTTGCCTAAATATCCTAAAATCGACTCAGTTGTGCATTTCAACAAAAATTATCACTTTTGCAACAAATTACTAAGATTGATATATACTAAAAGAATGAACTAGATTTCCTACGGAGTATATGTCCATCCATTGCACGTAATCTCATATTCAATGAAGCATATGTAATCTCATATTCAAAGAATGAACTAAAGTTCCTACGGAAGCATATGTTTCTAAATTTGAGCAAGAGAAAGGAAGGGATGGGGCAGGTAGCTCACCAAGTAATCAAACTCCACAACAAAGTTCAAGCTAACGAAAAATTAACAAATGAGACACCAAACCTACTACCTCTACTAAAAGAGTGAAACTAACCTTTCAACTCTTTCAAACCGGCTTAAAACTAAGTCATTGAAATGTACAAAATTTCGCATGACCTCTCTAGTAAATAGGACATCCACTCGTGAGACAAAGAAACATTTGCGATTATAATAAATATACCAATCTCTCAAACCGAGAAGGAGACATTCTAGCGAGATCCTTAGATAATCAATCACACATCCAAAGCGGCAATTTGTACAAGAATTGACAAACTTAGCTCGTGTCGCAAACTTATAATATTTTCAACATCCATACATGTGGTGTAAATGCAGAGGTGGCTGCAGGGGCCCACGGGTTGAAGTACATAGGCATTCCTTGGCTTGGCATAGGTGGTGGGTACATGTAGAACGGGTTTGGAGGTGGGAGCCTGTAAGGCATAGACAGTACATCATGCCACATATAAATCATTCATTCAAATTTTAAATAACGAATTGAACCGATCCGTCTTTACCGTGGTGCCTCTCCTGTAGAAGGTGGTGCATCGTGGATTGAACATGTAGAAAGGAGGAGGAGGTGGGAGCTCTGTGGATCATAGTTTGTGATATGAAGTACACATAATAGAGTTTTTGAAAATAAAGAATGCATGAGAATATCATATAACCTGAGGTGCATCTCCTAGGGGTGGTGCATCATCCCATGAGGGTTTATGAAGGGCCGGGGGAGGCCGAGCACCTGTGATGCTTCTCCTTGTGGTGGTGGCTGCATGTGCGGAGAAAACATGTAGAAGGGAGGTGGTGGGAGCCCTATGACATAATAGTCCAGTTTGTGAATTCGTGATTTCTGAGCTAAGTGAATTAAAGAGTAATGAACTCAAGTATCTTTACTGCGAACAGAGGGCGAAACAGCGCACGTTAGGTCCAAGAGATTGTGACAGATTCTTGCATATAGATTGTTTGTTAGGTTTCAATCACAAATGTAAACTTGGCGTTTTCATGTATTACGAGTCTTCTCAACCTGCGAGCTTCCTCGTGCTTGACGAGACTCTTCTCGTGCTTGACGAGCCTCCTCTCGCGCTTCACGAGCCTCCTCGTGCGCTTGTGCTTCCGTGCGGACCTCGGCGAGCGAGCACTCCCCGTGAGGAAACCGAGCCTCGTGGAGGACGATCGCATTCCACAACTCCATCCCCATGGCCCACCTACAAGCGATATATCTTGAAATGTGACCATGCATTTTTTCCCTTAGTAGAGCGAAAACAAATAAAATCAGTTTTATTAACGAACCTCCCATGCTTTAGGCCCCCTCCGGCGTGGTACAACGCTTCCACATCGGCCGGTGCGGCCCTCCAATCAACCTCCGCCCCATGACGTTGTGTCATTTGTTCCGCATATAGCGCCTACAAAACAGCATTTTGGTGCTCTGGATGTAAATTTGCACAAAACATATTGTGTCATTTATACTTACCATCCTCTCACTAGCCCGTCGTTGCACAACACATCAGGGTTACTGTGGATCCTCGCCTTGGTGCCCCGGATGTAAACTTCCACAAAAGTGGGAGTACTCCCACTTCGACCTCCTACGATGAAAAGTTGTAAACATAGTGACAAATTCACTAACAATTATAATACCGATACTTACCATGCGTTGCTCTAGGCCAATGTGTCCGTCTGCGCCGTGCTTGTGCTTCCCAATCTACTTCTTACATTCCTCGATTTCTATTTGATTTTCTTGAAAATCCTCCAGGCCCCAGATCTGGCACATCCACCTCCAAGCCTCCATGTCCTTCATTATCCAATCGACCGAGCTCGGAGATACTCTTGTTCTGTCAGTGTATCCTCCTCGCCTCTGGTCCTCTTCTCATATTCACCTTCTTCACCCTCTTGTAAAATTGTTGTGACTTGAATCGTGCATTCTTGAATGAATCTCACAACCTTTTGTGCCATACTGTTGAAGACACTTTTGGCCTTCTTCAAAGCGTTATGTCGTCTTCGTTCTCAAGCGGAACCTCTCACGCATATAATCACACCTTTGTCAAATTGTACTTACATTTAAAGCAATACTCAAATAGAGTAAATACATAACGCAAACTCACCCAGAAGCCAGCCCACACTGCGCCCTGACATGTTTGGTTGTCTTCGCCTCCTTCCACGTTCTCCTTCAACGCCCAGTGCTTCCAGTTGTGGGCCACGAATCTTTCCCCGCCTGACTCAACCATGCCAGGGTAGTAGTACCGGCCAAGGGCTCCCAGCACGGCGTTAACCTTTGTAATGTGGCCCGTCCAACCAACCCGGCTCTTTCCGTGCCTACAACAAAATACAAGACAAAGATGCATCAAAACAATAAGTTGTCACCTAGCTAATGCTAAAGAGAAGATATAAGCATTACTGCTCCTGTGTACCTCTATCAACCTCCTATCGGCCGGGTTGCATCTCGAGATGACCCGAGACGATTTTCTGAAACACGAAATGCAAATAATTAGTTCATAGACATTACAATGTAAATATGGAGATTAAAAGATAATCCAATACTACACATATACGATGGTACCGAAGAAGACCCGCCCTCTTCAAGCGGCTCTAAGGTCGCCTCCAACTCTGCATCTGCCATTGCCTCGGCCTCGGCGTCTGCATCTGATGTCTGTTGTCCCATCGCCACCACCCCAACGACCTCCTCGTCGTCGCCTCGCCCATGTCGTCATGCTCACATCCCAAGCGCCCCTCTCGCAACCCCTACCTACCCCTCGCCCTCCGGTGCATTGCTCTCGCGCTTTGTTCGTGCTCGCTCATCGAAGCACCTCCGGTGGGGCGCGCGAGGGTCCGGGGACGCGGGTGGCGCCGGCGTGGCAGGCCGGCGGCGCCGGGCGGCGGCGCGGCGATGGCGCTGCGGCGCGCGGGGGAGGACAAGCGAGGCGAAGTGGAAAGCGGTGCGCGGGCGCGAATGGACGAAGGGGGTGAAGGCGCCGCGCCGTCGAGCGGCGAGAGGCAGCGTCTCGAGCGGCCAGCGAAAGCGGCAACGGGCGAAGCGGCAGCGTATGCGAAGCGGCGGCCGGCGGCCGGCAAAGGCGGCGTCAAGCGGCGGTAGCGGCAGCAAGGCTGGCGCGCGGCAGCGTCATGGCGGGGCGGCCGGGCCGGGCGGGCGGCGGCGGTAAAAGCGGCGGCGGCGGCAGCGTGGTGGCGAGCGTCACAGGCGGCGGCTTCGCCGGCAGCGTCGCGAAGCGGCAATGCATGGCCGAAGCGGTCTGCCGAGTCGCGGCATGGCGAGGTCGGCGGGCAGCCGACAGCGGGCGCATGGCTGTGGTAGCGAAGCCAAGCCTGCGCGTACGTACCAAGGCCGAAGCGGGCGAGAGGGCCGGCGGCCGGCGGCTGGCGGTATGCGGGCCGCCGCCGGGCTGGTCTCGGCGGTCGGCAGCCGGCCAGCGGCGAGCGGCGGCGAAGCAGCCAGCCGAAGCGAAATGGCGGCAGCGGCCGAGCCGCGAGGCGAAGCCGGCGAAATGACGCAGCCGAGCCGGCGGGCGAAGCGGGCGGCGAGCGGGGCGGCGGCAGGCAGCGGCGCGGAGAGGGCAGCGAGGCGAGCGAGGCGAGGCGGGCGAAGCGAGGCGGGAGCGGCGCGGGGGGATTTTAGCCTCGGTAGAGTGCGTCTTGTGAGCGCTGATGGTTTTCCCCCAGTTAAATTCGTGGGTATGCGGGCCCACAATTTAATAGTTTAAATCGTGGGTATTGTTTGGCCCACGAATTTAAATATTTAAATCGTGGGTAATTTTGGCCCACAATTTAAAAGTTTAAATTGTGGTATTGTTTGTACAATTTAAATATTAAATTAAATGGGTAATTTTGGCCCACAATTTAAATATTTAAATTCGTGTGTTTCATTTTATTACAATTTAAATGTCTAAATCGTGGGTTTCATTTTGGCCCACAATTTAATTAAAACGTCGTTTATTCAAACCGACGAATTTAAATAAATAAATTCGTGAGTTTTTTGGGCCCACAATTTAAAAAACCCACGAATTTTTGCCTGATTCTTGTAGTGGTTGATCTGCGAGTTGCGAGGTTTACATGACATGATGCATCGTCAACGACAGATTGGACACAAGGTTAAGTTAGGGTTTGAGAGGAATAAATCACGGATAGATCCACTTGGCATAGGGATAGGATCGGTAGGGTTGGCTCTGCGATAAAAGATTACCAAGGGTGGCTAACCGAAACAAGATCTGATAATGAAAGGGACTAGATCGAAGACGACGGGTAGATTCTAGAATATGGCATTGATGGCAACCGAAGACCAAATGAACTCTAAAGATGTGAAAACCAGAGAATGATGGCCTACTAGACATTACGACACGACCAAGGCGAACTAAACCCTGAGCCATATCATATCCTTGCTACCATATCATTGTACCGACAATCGACATCTCATCTTTGCATGAGTGTCACATGTCGTTAACCGCTATCTTCGCATGTGTGCATGCTCGCAAAAGCCCTAGTGCAATATCATCATCCTATCTATCGCCTTATTGTAATCTAACCCCATCACCTATGAGTTTAGCCTTGTCTTCATTTCCTTGCTCCCTTGTCATCGTCAAGTCTCTTGATCGAAGTATGACTGATCTCAGATCGAATCGCATGAATGTCGACCCCTTGTCCATGTCCTATTCTTGAAAATCCAATCTGCCATTGACCTAGAAGTCATTCGTGAACTTGGTCGATAGACCATTGGCCATATGTCATATCCTTGTGCAATATCTAATCTATTAGTCTATCTTTCTTTTGTTTGACTGTGTATTTGTTTGGTCAATAAAAGTCAGCATTGAGCATCAGTTTAGTTCATTGCGAACTAACGTATCTTTATGGACCTGGTTTATAGATCGAGAGCCCATATGTCATTATCTATCCAATCAAGATAATAACTTTAGAAGAAATATTCTTTGAAATATTATTCTTTCTTTCTCAGTTAACAGTCTTTTCCTTTTCGGTATATTCCAAAAGCTCATTCTCTTTTGCCTAATCTCTGATCTAATCCATTCAAGTTCCTAAATTCGTCTAAGCCTTTGTGATCTAATACTATCCGTTCTCAATTTGGATTTTATTTGATTTATCTTTTGAGTTGGTTTGTATTAGCTTCTTCTTTAATCGTTAGACACATCGTTCGGAAGTTGTTCTAAGGAGCTGAAGATCAAGAAGGTGAAGATTGAAGATCGAAGATCAAGAATCAAAGATAAAGAGTAAAAACAAGAAAATCACAAGGGCCGAACAAGTTGTGCTTTGATCATGTTGAACCCAGGTTTATAAAATTGCTATATTTGTTTTACCCTATTGCATATTATTTCAAGTATACAATTGTTCAAATTAAATTGGGACTTAGCTATTATACCAATTTGATCTATACCCTACCTTGCCATGTATGCCATGATCTAATTGTCACCCTAGGATGGATAATTAATAGTTGGTTAATATTGATAATCAACATGAAATTTGGTTAGACCGTCGTAGATTGCTTAGCCATGCCATGTCGTCACATGTGTTGAATCATCACTGATTAATCTTGACTAATGGAATATGGAACAATGTTATGAACTTGTGTGTCATGTGTGGTATTAAGCAATGCTCGGGAATTACAGTTAAGGGTTAGACTTTTGTTAAACAAAACTTATTGCGATGGCAGGATGCCATGGAAAGTGGAAATTGACCTAGGATTGGAAACTTGGTTTACTTGTCAAATGTTGAATCTACCTATTATTATTATTTGTTTTACTGCAATTTCAATCTATTTATTGTATTCTTTTATAAATGCTGCTTTACTGCAAAATAGCCATGATAGCCATACCTTTGTACTAAGCCATGCATATAGAATACTAGACTTGCATTCTGTGCACAACTTGTTGAATGCTTTATGTACTCACCCCTTGCAACACACAAAATCATCAGTTAAGAAGAAGACTACAACTTCGAAGGACGAGAAGTTCCACGAGGAGGCGAATATCTAGGACTTGAACCTTGTCAGTTGCCTGTGGCATATTGATGGGATTCGTCGGCGTTCTTCATTCATTCTTTGTTTATTCATTTTGAGTTGAAGCCATCAAGGCCTCCTGGCGTAAGTTTGACCTTAAGGTCGTTCAATAGTTCTATATTAATAGATGAAGTCTTTATTTATTATTCCGTTGTGTATGATTGTGATATTTCATCTATGTTGAGACTGTGTGCACTAGCGTGATCCTGGACTAGTGCTGAATACACTGAGGGTCCGGATTTGCATATTTGGGTCCCAACTTCATCACCTCATAAAACTGAGACACAAGCGAATGAGACGAGCCACCAAAAATGATATCGTCCACATAAATCTAGACGAGAAGAAAATGCGACTCATTGTGTCTGATGAACAGAGTCTTGTCTACTACGCCCATTTTGAAGTCATGGCTGAGAAGATAAGTCTTGGGCCTCTCATACCATGCTCTGGGGGCCTGCTTGAGTCCATACAGAGCTTTGGAAAGCTTGTATACATGACTCGAAAACTTGGGGTTCTCAAATCCTAGAGGTTGTTTGACATAAACCTCTTCCTCAATATAGCCATTGAGGAATGCACTCTTGATATCCATTTGATAGAGCTTGAAGCCCCGGGATGCAGAGAATGCAAGCAGGATCCTAATAGCCTCTACTCTAGCTACGAGGCAAAGGTCTCCTCAAAGTCAAGACCCTCAACTTTGAGAAAAGCCCCGTGCAACTAGCCTAGCCTTGTTGCGAATGACAACCCCATCCTCACTCTGCTTGTTTTTGAACACCCACTTGGTCCCAATGACATTATGACCAGATGGACATTCTACAAGCTGCCAGACATTGTTCCTCTCAAAGTTTTCAAGTTCCTCATGCATAGTATTAGTCCAAGACTCATCAGATAATGCATGAGTCACATCCTTCGGCTCAAACGAGGCAACAAAGGAAGAGTGAATGCAGAAACTGGACAAACCTGATTTTGAGCGAGTGACTCACTCAAACAGATCGCCGATGGTCTAATCAGGTGGATGAGAATGCTGAATATGATGGGGAGGTCCAGAAGCAGAAGTGGCCTCTACCTCATGCACAGAAGTGGTAGGAGTAGAGCCACTAGCTGAATGAGAGTCAGAATGCAAGGGCTGGCCTTCCTGAGGTGCAGAGATGAAAATAGGAGGCACCTCAATGTAGAGGGGACTGGATCAGGTGGAACACTATTATCTCCATCATCCTCATCCTCTACAAAGATGGTCTCACAGGACGAAGAAAAAGCCTAAAATGTCAGGTCTAGCTCCTGGGCTAGCCTCATCAAAGGTCACTTCACAGGTCTCTATGATCCTATGCGCATCGTAACTCCAGACCCTATAACTACGAGAAGAAGTCGAATAAGCCAGAAAGATACCATCGGAAGAACGAGACTTAAACTTATCCAGTTACGGACTTCAAAATAAAACACTTGCAACCAAACACGAAAATGAGAAACAGGGGCTTTGCGCCCATACCTCAACTTCGTATGAAGTGCGGTGCAAACATCTTTGCCAAGAATACGATTAGAAACATGGCAGCGGTAGCTATAGCCTCGGCACAAAACTTCCTAGGAGTATTTACTCGTCTAGCATCGTCTGGCCATCTCTACGAGTCCTGTTCTTCCTTTCCACTCATGAATTTCTTTGAGGGCGTAGGGAGAGGAGGCGATGCTCTAAACCAGACTCCACATAAAACTCTCAAAATAGGAGTTCTTGAACTCCGTGCCATTATCATTGCGTATGGCTCGTAAGGCACACAGGAGCTCAAAAGACAACCTATAGACCAAACCCTAAAATGGGTAAAAGTCTCATCCTTGAGGACATGAAAAACACCTAAGAATACCTCGAAATATCATCAACAATGACAAGAATATACCACTTCCCACCCACTGACTGCACTCTAGCTGGACCAACATTGTGCATATGTAAAAGCTGTCCAGGTGCATCAGTCATTACAACCGTGACTGGGGGATGAGAAGCAGCAACCATCTTTCATGTCGGCAGGGAGAGCAAATTAAGTCTTTGACTATTTTGAGTTTAGGCAAACCACGAATGAGATCGTGGCTGCTAACTCGGGTGAAATGATCAAATCAAATGTGACCAAGTCTCCTATGCCAGAAGGAGAGATTACAGGACTCTGAAGCAATCAAACACCGAAGAGAGTCACCAGAAAAAACAGAAAAATCAGCACGGAAGACTCTCCCAAATCTAGAAATCCCGCAAACTAACCCTCCTCATGAATCAAGCATTCTATAGGCATTACTCTTAAAACTCACCTCGAAAGAGTCATCAATAAGCTGAGAAACAGAAAGCAAATTGTATTGCGGCTTAGTTACTAAGGCAACATCTTTAAGAATGAAATTGTCATTAATGCAAATGGTACCTTTAGCAATAACTCTACCTGAAGAAGCATCCCCGAAAGTGATCAACTCGTCACCGGGGGCTCGGACTATAGAAGAGAAACATCGAGAATCTCCGGTCATATGACGAGAACAACCGGTCGACAATCCAAACATCTGCTTTCCCCATCAAGCGAACTGATCAAGACACAAGAGAAAGATGACTCGATCTTGGGATAGAGTGAAGACCTAGAAACCCAATCTTGAACCATCGACACCTCAGTACCGATCCACGAAGGCGGACTCGAGTGTATCTCTAACGTTTAACCTAACAAGATCGTGCAACTCTAGTAGATGATCTAGAAAATTTGGCCAGGTTGGCATGCCGTGGTGCAAAAGCCAAACCACCCAAGTGAAGCTACCTAAAACTCCTACCAGAAAACACCTCACGCCACTAATATCTACCTCGATGAGAAAAACGAGGAATATCAAGAGGACGGCGGAAAGACTTACCACGGGTGGCTCCAGGACTAAAACTTGAAGAAACAAGATGAAAACTAAGTCACGAGCAGCGCCCGAAGCAGCACGACTCTCTAACTTGTCTAGAAGCAATGTGTGCCTTAGGAGCACTCAGTGCAGGGATGACCACGAATACCCTAAGAGCAACAACACGCTCACCAAGTGTTCTTGGCACATCTGACACAGAAATCTACTAGGTGACCATCCTTCTTACAGTAGGTGCATGTGTACTTCGCCTTGCTAGAGGCAGAAACTACAGGAGCAACAACCTTCTGGTCAGAAATCCCATGGACAACCCCAGCAGACCTAATGTGGAATATAAGAACCCAGGTGTCTTCATAACCGACACAGAAGTGCTTAAGGGAGAGACAGGGCCGAGTGGAAGGCCTAGAGGATAAGCTCCGCGCTAAACCTTGCTGCCGTACGAAAGGGGATATATCCTAGAGATAGATGAACAGATATTTAGATATGAGAGATATGATTGTAATTCGAGTTGTTACAGCATAAGATAAAGATGTAAACTCTATCTTGTAACCGATTAGAATCCAATAACCGATCGGAATCCCTTAATCGATCGGGACTCATAACCGCCCCACCCCATTATATAAGGAGAGGCGGGCAACAACAGGAGGCGAGCAATCTTAGATCCAAGAGATCCAAATAATCCCGGCACTGCAGGACTAGGGTATTACCTCTTCGTCGAGGGCACGAACTGTCTAAACCTTTGTCTTGTGTGACCTTGAGTTTTAGATCTAGCGCCTACCCCATAAATTCATTGCCGACCACAAAAGTCGGCGGTCAGTAGCGCCAGTAGAGGCGCTATAATCTTTTCCTACAAACTCGATGGCAGTAATCAGCGGAATCATCACCACCTTCATCTCCGGCCAGGCTTTCCTCTTTGGAAGCCTGAACTTCATCGCAGATGCACTCGGAGGTGTTTGCCTAGACCTAAACCAGATCCAATCTGGTAAAGATTAGGCCGATCCATCTCAGGTGTGCCACTCCAACTCGGTCAGCGAACCAGTCGGCGTTGCGAGGAATTGCTACGATCTTCGTGGCATCTTCGCAATAGAAGAGCAAAAGAACGATCTCCAACACCAACAAGAGATTCAAGAAGCTACGGAGGAAGATCGCCTTCTTCGTAAGGCTAAGGAGGCATAGGCGCGATCGCTTCAATCTCGCGGCTGCAATATCCACGAGGACATCCTACAATCAAAATTGGGAGACCAAGTTGTCTTCCATACACCGCGAACGTCGTCGCCTCCAGAACGCTTCTCGACACGCTGGACCCGATGATTGCATCGATAGCCCGGCGGCCCGATCGTGGCGGATCAAGGCCATGGTGACGGCGAAAGCAATCTGACGAGAATCGGGAAAAGCGGTAGTAGAAAGCGCCGCCGCGCTCCCACGCGTGGCTACTCGCGTCGCTAGCGATCGGTGCTACCGATCGAATATCGGCGATCGGCGCCCACACAACCGATCGGAGGCGCCGCGGAATCTCAACCGCGACCTCCACCAAGACATCAGCGCCATACGGCAAGAGCCGAACGAGGAAGAATGGCGCTGGTGCCACGACGACCATGAACTTTTCGGTACCGGCCACGATCGACAAAGTGATCAATGGTACGATGACTACAATGACCATAGAGACCATCATCACCGGGGTCAGAACGACAATGACGATCGCCAAGTCATGGGATCGCCGCACCGAACAACTCGGTTGATGACAATCGCCGAGCCAGAGGCTCGCCACGCCAGACTCCCCCTCATCATGACGACAGATCCATCGACGGAATCCGTGCGTTCACTTCTCGGTTATGCTGAGTAGTATGGCCCGAAGGTTTCAACCCGAAGGGCATCATTAAGTTTGACGGAGATCGAGATCCGAAAGCTTGGCTGCAGGTCTATGCCTTGGCGGTTAAAGCGGCTGGGGGCAATCAAAACGTGATGGCAAATTATCTGCCAGTCAATCTCACCCCTTCAACTCAATCATGGCTCACAGGACTTCCTGCGAACTCAGTGGACTCCTGGAGCGATCTTTGCGATCAATTTATCACGAACTTTCAGGGAACCTATGAGAGGCCTGGCACCCCATGGGACCTATATCAGCTTCACCAGAAGAAAGACGAAACACTGAGAGATTTCATCTGGTGTTTCATGCAGAAGAAAAACACCATTAGGGATGTATCTGATGCAATGGTGGTAGCGACCTTTGAGAAAGTCGGCCGATCGATCGATCAAGAAAATGTCGAGAAACCACGGCCTCGGTAAAGGAGATGTTTGCGTTGGCGACCACTATGCCCACGGCCTCGGGCGCCTGGCGGCGCCAAGAAGATCGCCCGCAACAGAAGAACAAAGGCGACAAGGCCAAATTCTCCAAGTACAGAGACAAAACGGAAAGGCGAGGAGCTAGTTGCGGTAGCAGAACGCAGCCGGCCCCTAGCCACACGGAGGGAGGCACCCAATTACAAAACTGTCATGGATGCGATCTGTCCTTTCCACCCTAAGGAAAGCACGCCGCCAAAGACTACTTTACCTGAAGCGTTTACGCGTGAAAGCAACAAGCAACCGCTCCAATGAAGGATGAGGCGCCAAGAAGAAAGACCCCGGCGAGGGCGATTACCAAGAACATGAGCACGAGTGAACTACATATCTGGGGCTCCACGGATCTGAGTCAAGCGGAAGCAAAAGCTTACCGCTCAGGAGATCAATGCGGTGGAACCGGCAACTCCCCAGTATCTAAAGTGGTCTGAAGTCTCGATCACCTTCGATCGCTCGGATCACCCCAACCGAGTTCTACATCCGGGTAAGTATCCTCTGGTGCTCGACCCTGTTATTCGCAATGTAAATCTCAAGAAAGTCTTGATTGATGGAGGGAGTGGACTATCGTCATCCTATTCCTAGGTTAGATGATATGCTTGATGAATTAAGCGGCTCTATTGTGTTTTCTAATGTTGATTTGCGTAGTGGGTACCATCAAATTCGCATGAAGTTAGGAGATGAGTGGAAAACAGCGTTCAAAACTAAATTCGATTTATATTAGTGGTTAGTCAAGCCATTTGGTTTAACTAATGCTCCTTGTACTTTCATGAGACTAATGAACGAAGTTTTGCGCGCTTTCATTGGCAAATTTGTGGTAGTTTACTTTGATGATATTTTGATCTATAGCAAATCGTTGGAGGAACATTTGGACCATTTACGTGCTGTTTTCGATGTTATACGTAATGCATGTTTGTTTGGTAACCTGGAGAAGTGCACCTTCTGCACCGATCGAGTCTCATTTCTTGGCTTTGTTGTTACTTTACAGGGCATCCAAGTTGATCACGCCAAGATAAAGGCAATTCAGAGTTGGCCGACTCCTAACACGGTCACGCATGTAAGAAGTTTCCTTGGACTCGCTGGTTTCTATCGGTGTTTTGTTCGCAACTTCAGCACCATCGCTGCTCCACTCAACGAGCTCACAAAGAAAGGCATTCCATTTGCTTGGGGACCTGCTCAAGAAGATGCCTTCATGATTTTAAAAGATAAGTTGACACACGCCCCATTGTTGCAACTTCCTGATTTTACTAAGATGTTTGAGCTCGAGTGTGATGCTAGTGGAATTGATTTGGGTGGTGTGTTATTACAAGAAGGCAAACCAGTAGCATATTTCAACGAGAAATTGAGTGGACCTACTTTGAACTACTCGACTTATGACAAAAAATTATATGCTTTGGTTCGAACCCTTGAAACTTGGCAACATTATTTATGGCCTAAAGAATTTTTCATTCACTCAGACCATGAATCACTTAAGCATATGTGGAATTCATGAGAAATAGGTGGAATTCATTGAATCTTTCCCTTATGTCATTAAGCACAAGAAAGGAAAAGAAAATGTGATTGCTGATGCTTTGTCTCGTCGATACACTATGCTTTCACAACTTGACTATAAAAGTTTTGGTTTGGAAACTCTCAAAGAACAATATGTGCATGATGCTGATTTTAAGGATATATTTTTGAATTGCAAACAAGGGAGAACATGGAACAAGTATGTTATGAATGATGGATTTGTGTTTCGTGCTAACAAGCTATGCATTCCCGCTAGATCTGTTCGACTTTTATTATTACAGGAAGCGCACGGCGTGGTTTGATGGGACACTTCAGCGTGAAGAAGACGGAGGACATACCTGCAGATCATTTCTTTTGGCCAAAGATGCGGTGTGACGTTGAGCGGTTCGTTGCCCGCTGCCCTACATGTCAACGAGCTAAGTCACGACTTAATCCTCATGGTTTATACATGTCTCTTCCTATTCCTAGCATTCCATGGGAGGATATTTCGATGGATTTTGTTTTAGGATTGCCTAGACCTAAGAAGGGGAGGGATAGTATATTTGTGGTCATTGACAGATTTTCTAAAATGGCATACTTCATACCATGTCACAAGAGCGATAATGCTTCCAACGTTGCTGAATTATTCTTTCGTGAAATTGTTCACTTGCACGGTATTCCTAATACAATAATTTCAGATCGTGATGCAAAATTTCTTAGTCACTTTTGAAGAACTTTGTGGAATAAATTGGGGACTAAATTAATGTTTAGCACTACTTGTCATCCCCAAACCGATGGCCAAACTGAAGTGGTTAATAGAACTTTTCCACCATTCTTAGGGCTGTTTTGAAAAAGAATTTAAAAATGTGGGAAGAATGTTTGCCTCATATTGAATTTTCTTATAATCGTTCCGTACATTCTACCACAAAGATGTGTCCTTTTCAGATTGTGTATGGATTTGTTCCTCATGCACCAATTGATTTGTTACAAATTCCTTCTTTCGAGAAAGTAAATTTGGATGCTAAACAAAGTGCTGAGTTGATTTTGAAAATACATGAGCTGACTAAAGACAACATCGAGCGCATGAATGCTAAGTATAAAATTGCCGGTAGTCAGGGAAGGAAGCATGTTACTTTTGAACCGGGTGATCTTGTTTGGTTACACTTCAGCAAGGTAGGTTTCCAGATTTATGTAAGTCAAAATTGATGCCTCGCGCTGACAGACCATTCAAGGTCATTGCAAAGATTAATGATAATGCATATAAGCTTGATTTACCTATAGAATTTAGGGTTAGTCCAACATTTAACGTGGCGGACTTGAAGCCCTACTTGGGAGAAGAAGATGAGCTCGAGTCGAGGACGACTCAAATGCAAGAAGGGGAGGATGATGAGGACATCACTTCTTCGGATTATGTTATTCTTTTAAGGAATGAAGGTCCTAGCGCGATGATGGTGAACGGACACGAAGATGATTGTAGAAAGGGAAGGATTTCTCAATTTGACCCCAAGATCCTGAAGTCTCCATGATTTCGACAGCAAGGAGAGTGGTGCTGCGTCACCCATAAATTGGCCCTTACCATGTAATAGAGTCTTTATTTAGAGATAAGAATAATAAGAAGGAGGCCTAGCTAAAGATGGAAAGGAATAGGAGGGAAGGTCTGATTTTCTGCCACAAATCAAGGCATGGCCGAACAGCCCTTCCCCCCACTTCTTTTTATACCACGACCGGCCTCCAAAGAACTCGAATTTCACTGAGTTTAGGTTTAGCCCTTGTACAAACTTACATTCTTGATTGTGTCGGTTGACCACTTGTAAAACGACAATCGGAATCCACCTTTGTTTTGATTGCTTTTTCATCTTATTCTTGCTAGTTCTTGATTGCTCGCGAGGAATTGAACCGTGTTCGAGTTGACCGCGCCTTGGCAAAGTCAATAACATTTTGGAGTTAGCTCGTGATTGCTAAAGGCGCAAGCGTCGTCATGCGATTGTAGTCGGATCATGAGGTCAATTCCACCGAATCGACATTTATCTACCTCATCGAAAGATCGGGCACCCTTCTTACATCACTACCCCCATTGACCAAGGTTTGAGCGACCTTTACGTTTATGATCGTTGGCTCTACCACTACGGGGTATCACCCTGAGTGTGGGACCACAACCGGGTGATCCGCCTGGTCGAAACTGATTGGTACTTCCAACCATTTGAGGAATTTGGGGAGGTCCGACGCAGTCGAATTGACCTCTCTTTTGATTGCCTTGTATCGCCTCATGGACTCATACGTGGCAGATCCTCCGAAGATGTGTGCCAGTTTGTGATCAGCCCCGCGGTATTCAGGCTCTTCGTCTAGGGACTTCTCCTTGGCCTACTTGATCCCACGCTCGGCGAGTACGGCTTTAAGCTTTTCATGAACTTTTCTGTCAATCACCTGGCATTCATCGAAATCATGCTTGTTAGTTCGATGGATCGGACAGTACTTACCTACACCACAACTTCGGCCTTTGCTGTCACCAATGTTGCGTTCCTTGCCCCTTTCGACCACGGCCACGGTGGGGTCCCCTTTGCACTTCTCCCTGCGGTTCTTATTTTGTTTCGCTCCTTGCTTGGATGACTCAGGTTTGTCATCACCTGCTCTAGGGCTGTCCACATGGTCACGGGCCTCGTCACGTCTAACGTACTTGTCCGTCAACTCAAAAAGTTCCATAGGAGTTCGGATCTTTCGAGTGACTAATTTCCCTTCAACTCCTTATCCCTGACGTCGTTCTCAAAGGCCACGATGACGTCTGAGATGGCAGGAATTGAGTTTCGCTTGTCACTGAAACATCGTATGAAACCGCGCAACAATTCACCTGGCTTCTACACCACCGGATGCAAGTCGCTGTGAGTTCTGGGGCATTTGTAGGTGCCTTGGAAATTGGCAACGAACAGGGCCCGCAACTCCGCCAATGAGGATATCGAGTGAGGCGAGAGGTTGAGTAACCAAGACTTGGCTGCACCATCGAAGGTGGTGAATAAGTAGTTGGCCATCGCCTTTTCATTGCCACCAGCTGCCCACATGACCGTAGTGTAGATCTACAACCACTCGACCGGGTTTATCTTGCCCGAGTACTTCTCGATGGGGCCTGGCTTGAATTTATCCGACCTGACGGTACGTAGCTCAAGGGTGAATGCTTTGCATCCTTCACCGTCGTCCTCGGGGGTCACCGGCCATGGACCTTGCCGAGGGAGAAACCTTCACTGTGCGGAAGAACGGCCCCTTAACGGTAGAGACTCACCTCGCCATGCCAAGCGTGCAGGTGATTAGCCCCTTGAGGATGGGGACGTGTGTTTTCGCCGCTCGCGGTCCTCCCATCTATATTCCTCCCTCCGATCTCGGATGACGTCACGCAGGTCTCATCGATCATGTGGAACTAGATTTCGAAGATCTTCGGGGCACCCTCAACGGAGGTTGGAGTGTGTTTCCCTAGAAATTCTCTGGTTAGATCTATCTGCTATCGACCCCTGTTACTCGATGGCAGTTGGGCAGCCCTAAACGTTGGCTCCTCGGCCCCTGCTGGCTAGGTCGCGTTAGCCTCAAGTTGGCGGCTCGAGCGGTCTGTGCCTGCGCCGCATCAAGTAGTGTTTTCATCTGGTCGAACACTGGAGTCATCAGGTTGCCTAGATCCAGTGTTGGACTAGATTTTAGCAGCACATGAGTGCCTTTGGGCGTTGCCGGAGGTACTACGAACACATTGTTGTGGCTCAGTGGGGCGCTCTCGGTGAGCAGTTGCACTACATGTTGGCGGTGCGATCTAGGGGCTTGTTGCCTCTGAAGCTCTGGCGCTTACAGACGAGGCGTCGCGGGGTCACCGAGGGCAAGCTACCTTGATAGATTAGCTATGTTCACTATTGCGGCCGCGGCTTCCAAGTCACGCCGATGTACTGCAGTATCGGGTGCTATAGTGTTTGCAGCCACTTAGGCTGCTTCTATCATTGCCATGAGGTTTTCAGGCGTATGCAGAGGGATCGGGGGTCCCTGGCCCCCTGAGGTGTCTGCGCCTATGTTCTTGTTCTAGGGATCCTTGGAAGTAGCACCGTTGTCACCCCCAGTCATGAACACGCACCGATCTATCTAGCTGCTACACTGACTGCTGCAGGTGTTGCTTTCGTCTTCACTTTCTGTGTCAACGCACATTAAGACATTGTGCTCCATTGGGACGAAGTCGAGGAAGCCTACTTCTCGGCGTGGATCCCATGAGGGGGACTCGATAAAGCCGATGTGCAGGAGGTCTCCATTCGTCCCCCATCGGTAGAGCATCGCTCCAAAAGTGAGATCATCTCTGCTTGGAGGGCTTGATCCAGGGTGGTGACCAAGAGGTCATTAGAGAATTCATTATGGGCGCGCTCTGAAGACATGTTTGATCTACAAGAAAATAGCTGAAGGCCACTACCTAACACGCCAATTGTCAAAGGTTAGGAATCAACAATAAACTTATACTTCGGGTACCTTCGAGATAGAAGAGTCAAACACGGAGACAGAGGCACATGACGTAGATAGGTATGGGCTTTCGGGTGGAGTAATACCCTACTCTTGTGTGGATGATCTATGGAGCTGATGAACAAATTATAGAACGAGGTGTCTAGCCCTAGTTACAATGCAGATTGCACCTAAGCTAAGGCTATGCTACCCTAGAGGATGATGAAGCAAGCTTCGTCGGCTCCTTAGCTCTGCGTACAAAGAAGAACTGCTCGCTGAAAGTTCTAATCTTCTGGGAATTGCTCATCTTTGCTTGTTATCCCCTCTTTTCTCTTGAGGACCCCTACCCCCCGGCCTTATATAGTCGGGGTAGTCTGACCTCAAGTCGAGTTGTAGTCAGCTTGGAATACCATATCGTAGCCGATGTGGAGTCTATCGTCGCGATATCTTCGCAGCGTATCCAAACTTCCTCATATATCAGGCATACACGAGTTGGTTTCCTCGTTACGGGAACACGATCGAGTCCTTCCTAATATAAAGTGTAAAAACCTACTCAAAACCTAAATCTTTAATCTGTTCCTAAGCTGTGCATTCGTGCTAGAGCTAAGTTTAGCATATCAGGTTGTAATCCAATTAGTGATTTGAAATGCTATACCATTCAAGAGCTTACACAAATATTAACAATATAAGCCACAATCACTTAATATTCTCAATCACTCAAAACCCACCAGTCATATTGATGTCCCTACACATCTTATTTCACTCGCATGTACAACTCAACTCCTGGATATCTCCTCATACGTATAGCACCCAAACAAATATGACTATCACATAAAAATATCGCCTCTTTATTATCCATTCAAACCATCAAAGAAATTAAACAAGTTCAAAGTGCAGTAATTTCACAAAAAGGAGTCACCTTCTTCAAGCAATCAGTATGCTCAGATTTCCAGAATGTGCAAAATAGTATATTATTACATCAAGCTACACCACTAAGTACAGACCACATCTCAATCAAAGCAAAATTTGACTCTCCTAATGTCAACTGATGGACATTACTTTTGTTGTTGAACCGACATACAACCAGGCCAGCATATATCAGAAATTACAGGAGACTTGCTCTCAAAACACTTCATACAAACTTATTCTAGACTTCATTCAATCTGAGACATACAAATGGGCCATGAACTATCTTTCTTGGGTACTAAAATTACCGGAACAGCTCAAGGACTAAGAGATTCACGCACATACCCTTTATCAAGCAGCTCTTGGACTTGCCGCTGAATCTCCTTCGTCTCTTCAACATTGGTACGGTATGGTGCGCGGTTGGGTAGCGAAGCGTCGGGGATGAGGTCAATTTGGTGTTCTATCCCTCGAATTGGTGGCAATCCCGGTGGCACTTCATTTGGAAAGACATCTAAATATTCCAACAAAATGTGAGTGATAGCCAGAGGCAAAGTGATGAGGACATCACTATGACGGATACACTCATGACCTTACCTCCACCACCTCCTATGCAAGGTCCTATCACAAGGGCACGCTCACGGTAGCTAAATCAACAGGTGAACTCGTTTCTCGGGTGGCATAATTATATTTTAGAGGATAGACCACTGCATAATAATGTGCTTGTGCTTAGGAATCATGGCTTAGAGCTGCAAGGATGTCATTCCTCATCACTACAAGCTAGAGTACAAGGTATTCCCTAGAAGGAAGCCAAAACGTCCACCCAGGAGCAGTCCACCTTCAACTGGCCATAACTTTTGTATACGGAGTCCGTTCGGGATGAGTGATTACTTGATTAAAAGAAAAATTCGTGCTCTTTCCAACGGATCTGGCCGCATCATCAAATTCTACTTGAGCTGACCACAGCAGTTAAAACAGTGAGATGGTCTCAGTCTTTTAGGGTGCTGTGCCACTATAATTTTGGGCTGAGTTCCCATGTAATTAAAGTGACATGAGATCAACTCCTAACAGCCATCCTTGGCTATATATATTGGACAAACCCCCTATCTATCTCCTTAGGTTTTGATTTGAGAATAGTTACCCATGTGTGGAACTTTATCCTTGTTCTCCTGACTCGGCTAGAGCAGCAGTAAACAAGTTTCGAAACCTCAACTTGAGTGTGTGCTTCATCCTTGTAATTGCTAGTTCTTCTATTGCTTGCAAGAATAGACTTTCGTGGTCAGGTCATCCGTGTTCTTGGCACGGTTGATAACGACGAGTGTGGTTTAGCGATTGCGGCGCTTATCCTTGTGTGGTTAGTGGCGGATCGTCAAAGTCATCCTCCGCCAAATCGAAGTTATCCCCTCACCGGAAGATCGGGCCGTCTTGTGCGCATCACAAAGAAGAAGGTATGTCGTCGAACGAAAACAAGGTCTTCACGCAAACAAGAGCATAGCAAACAGACCACGATGGTTTCTAACTCATCCAAATTAGATTTAGTGGCGAGCATAAGCGGCCCCTTCAATTTAATTTCATTGAAATAGCCGAGGTTTTCCTTTAGTTTGTTGCACAAACTCTTTAGCCTAATTTGGTTCTCACTTGTAGAAGGTTCTGATTCTTCCCTCTACTAACTCTAGCAAGTTCATCTCTAACAATTTGCTCGGGACTCATAGGATCGGCACAATTTTCTTTTCTTTAAACATGAGAGTATTGGTTGGTCCTACCATGGTGCACACAATCTATATCATATTGCCAAGGTCGTCCTAGTAACATTGAGCAAGCTTGCATAGGAACAACATCACAATCAACATAATCATGGTATGAACCAATAGCAAAATGTACCCTCACCGTACGAGTTACCTTTACTTTTCCGCTGTTGTTGAACCATTGAATATGATACGGGTGGGATGAGGTCTGGTCGACAAAGCAAGTTCTCCACCATATCCATACTCGCCAAATTGTTACAACTCCCTCCATCAATAATGATGTGAACTGATCGATTAGTTGGCGACTCCTTTGGTTTGGAACAATTATAGCGCGATTTTGCTTTCGGCGTGAGGAACTTGAGCACTTAGCACGCGTTGTACTATAATGCTCAAATACTTGTCTGCATCTTCAGCTCCAATATGTCCCACCTCATGTCAGGTTCGTTGTCTCACCCTGCAGGGTCAGTGGCAAGCATAGCATATGTTTCATCGTCGAGATCACTAGCAGAAGAGTACTCACCATCATCGCGTATAATCAAAACCCTCTTCTTTGGACATTCCCGCATCATGTGTCCATAGCCCATCGGTGGCATTGTACATCCTTGGTCGATCCGTCGAAGCAGCGATGAAGAACTTTTTGCGGGAGCTTGCGGTCTTGATTTGGTTGCTTTGAAAACTCGTGGTGTTGCATTTGATGTAGTGGGATGCTGTTTGTTGTTGAGGATGAAGGTGTGGACAAACGGGTGAACGGGCAGCGGGGGTGTGTGGTGCCCATGATCCCGTACGACCTGTGGAAAAACTAGCTCGTGTCCTCGTGTTGCGGCCCTGCACTTCACGTTCAGCTTTTCAAGCAAGGTGGAATAGCCTAGTAAGGGATTTGTAATCTTTACAATCAAAATGTCTTGAATTTCTCGATTCAACCCTCCCAAAAACCTAGCCATAGATGCCTCCTCATTCTATACTAACCCACATCGCAACATACCCATCTGTAGCTGTTGATAGTACTCTTCCACAGAATTGTTACCTTGTTGTAAGCGTTGCATCTTATTTAACAATTCATGAGCATAATACAATGGAACAAACCTATGCCTCATAAGTAATTTCAGGGCTTCTGTTGGCGTCAAAAACTTCAAGTAGGGTTTCTGACAACAGCACACCAGACGAACACCTGGTTCAGAGAGTGCCAGTCGATTTGACCTGGAATCGACAAGGTAAAAAATATGAAATTCACTTAAAGTCGATCGTGGAGATCAATCGGCTTATATTTTAATCAGCTTAAAGCCAATTAAAGCAAGATAAAAAGGATGAGTCTAACTAGCCGATTAAGGCTAATCAGAGGGTAAAGGTAGATCGATTCTGAAGAAGGCGATGCGCAACAAAATCAGAATAAATCAAACCTGACGCGTAATTTGAAGAAGATCAACAATCGGCAATGCGCAACTTTATTGATCAAGATCGAATTACAAAGACTAAATTACAAGAACTAATCCTAGTCGACAGGACAAAGTAATGTAAAATGGTGTGTTTGATTGTGTTGGATCCTTTTACATCTCGCTCTTGCCCTTCTTTTATACCCGTCGGCCGATCGTGTCCTATTACAACATGTCACAAAACCTGATCCGTATCGGCCTCAATTTGGATAGTTTTCCCTCAAAGATCTTTACCGTTACCAAATATCTTCAAATATTTCCAAAATTTCCTGTTAGTTACCGCATGTTGACTCTCTTGCCGATTTTGATCATACTTGCCAAATTCTGGTGCAAACATATGCCCCCTATTTTTGGGAGATGACTCGTCATCTCTCAAAAATTGCAGCTATTGACTTTTCTCCATCGGCTTGCTGCTAATCTTCATACAACAACTGCCGCTTTAATTGCGCCGTAACTTTCTGACATGCGTGTAGTACGTTTTAACTACTCGTGTCTTTTGAGATTCATTTCCCGCCGCTTCAAATTTTTACTGTGATATAAAAAGCGGACCCCACATGGTCATTCTTCACGCGCTCGAGCTCTCGAACCATCTACAATCGGCTTAAGTTCTCTGTTGACAAATCTCCGAAGCAGTCCTTAGCTCAATCATCCTCCTAGATCGGCTGCAATGGACCCGAGTCAGGTACTCATCCCGATCCCGCATAGCAATGATCAATATTTTTTGGGTCCCTTAGGAAATCTAGATGTCAGTATTGTCACAAATCAAGAAATTCCTCGTCTTCCTTTATCGGCTTTTGGTCATAATATCGAAGGTTGGAATAAAAGTTTCAGAGCTTGGCCGACAGCTCTCAAGGGGTGGAGGAATTGGTTCATTAGAGTGGCAGCCCAAAGAGGGTGAATGGGAAAAAATGGGTATAGCAGAGTGCATCCCCCTTTCCTTAGCCGATCGAAGCCAATGAGCCCCTAGTGGCCCACGGCATTATTATTTTAGTCGGATTGTTTTAATGCCTTTTGTTTACGTCTTTGGTCCCATCGGCCCGACTCTTTTGGACGTAGCCCAGTTGTGCTGCCTTAGGCCAGATGGTGAACAAGTATCGGCTTTTAGTGGTAAGCCCAAATATAAACTTATCAGATCTAAAGGTGAAGGGTGGGCCAAATACATCGGAAACAACAATAAGGTTAATGGGCCAGTATTGGACGAAGAACACGTTGCTTTTTTAAACCTCTGGCTAGATCATTTTTTATTCAGTGGGGCATCCCTTGGGCTGACTCAGGTCTATCAAGTCATAGCAGAACAACTTGTTGAAGGGCGTTGGCTAGCATTAGGGAAATTTTCTTGGTGCTGTGTATCATATGTTATATGTAATAAGGAGTCGGCTTTTTACTAGCTTTGAGAATTTCACTGTTGGCAATGTGGGTGGTCCGATGTGGTTTGTGCAGATATGGTTGTACTGCCTATTCAGTCGTCCTTTTAATGCGGATTTAGCGCGGCACTCCTTTTCAAGAAGACATTCGGAAGGATCACCTTTTGATTCGAGAATCTTGATCCTTTGCTGCGAGATTTGTGATGTGATCCAATAATGAGACAAGAATCACACCTATCGGCTATAGAAAATTTTTATCTTTTTTCCTGCAATTAGACACTGAAGACTTCAAACAACAGGACGTCTTTAGCTATGGTGCCACAACCGATTTCCCTTGGCCTTCTTTCCTGCATTTGGAAGCCGACAGCTATTTGATGCCTAAGGAGACCTTGGACTTGTATAAACTCTTCATCTCTCCATGCGTCTTTCACGCCGGCCTTCATACTAGGAATCGGACATTCCAACCATCATATGAGTTTTACCATCCTTCAGTTTATGCAAGATAGCTAGGTTTTGGTCAGGTGATTCGAAGCTTGCCACTTCTTGATCGGCTATAGCCCAGAGCTAGAGTTCGTAATGCCACTTGGTAGAGTGGTTTTGAAATAGCCGATGAACTTGACATGATCTTCCTCATTCCCTCCTGAATGCTCGCCGGGCAGGAGGCTTAACATCATGGTGGTCGGCTATTGCTGAGTCAATATTCATGGAAAAAAACTCTGTCACTCATAATCAAGGAATTCTTCCCAGACCTGCCAGAGCCATATTTAGTGTCTAACAGCGATTCTAGCAACGAAGCTAGTTCATCGGGTTACACTAACACCAGTATAGAAAAAATAACGAGGGAGGTAACGGCTTTAATCCACATCTCCATTTGTCTTTACTTTCCTCAGGATATTTTACTGACCGACCTTTGTTTGCTTTACAGGCTAAGGCTGCTGGCAAGAAACCAACTGCTGGCCAATCGGGTAGTGGCCAAGGAGGTAAAAGGCCAAACCAATTGACTGGCCTTACCGGGTATACTTCGGGTAACCTGGGAATTCAGAATCCATCGCTATCGGACATCGAGAAAAAACAACCAAGTAAGCATATTATAATCGGCTGTCATTTCTTTTTATCCTTTTAGGCAACTAATTCTTTAGCCGATCATAACTTCCGAAAAGAAGAAAGCTAAGTACACCAAGGCTCCAGAAAAAAGAGGTTCAAAACCTCTGGAGCAAAGTGGCGAGAGCTCTCCACATGCGTCGGCTACTGCAAAGGTAAGCAGTATATTTTATGGATTAATAACAATGTTTTTTCACGATGTTGGCTTATTCTTTTTGCTTTTCTCTTCAGCCGACATCATCAGCATAGGTCGTGGCAATCGTGGCCAACCTCCCTGCTGTTTCTCTGGGAGTTCTTTCTCCTTCTCTGTCGACACCACCAATCACAGCAGCCGAAGCACTCCCAGAATCATCCGACCCAACCAACTTGCTGGGTTTTTCACTGGTCGATCTCGACGATCCAGAGATAATGGCCATGGATGACTATGATGCAAAGATAAGAAAATCCTCGAAGTGTCCAAAGAGGCATCGGCTGTAGTCACCTCTGTCCCAGGGATGCAAGAAAGGCTCAACAAACTCTTCGATCTGGTGATGAAGCCACAATCAGAGATTTTGGCCAACAATCAGCGTATCAGATATGCTATGGCGGCAGTTGAAGCCGACCTGCCTCCAGAAGCAATGGAAGCTCTCCTCAACGTCTGTCACTTGGATGAGAGGAAATCTGAAGTGGAGGCAGCTCAGGCAAGGATTGCCTGTGTGAAGCTCAAGAAGCGTCGAAACTCTGAGCAGGTGGTCGTGATGCTAAGGCGAAGAAGCAGAAGTTTAAAGCCGATACTGAGCTGCTCAATACTACAAAGGATTCCATCTACAAACTTGAATCGACCAAGAAATTTCTTGTGGAAGAGTTGGCCAAGACACAGAAGCTAATTCTAGAAGGCCAACGAACTCTTGAGAAAACTTCATTGGCCATCAAAGATCAAAAGCTTGGCATTGCTATGGCCGTGGTCGGAGTGAAGAACCAGATGGCCAAAGTGGTGCCGGTGCCAGGGAGTGCCAAAGAAGACGACCGCATCATTGATGAAGTTCAATGTGTGATTGCTAAGGCCACCGGTGCCTTATTGGCTTTGGGCGCAACACTTCCAGGCTCTGGCATTCAGTATTAGCTTTTCTATGTGAAACTTTGTTGGATGTCTTGAAACATTACTTTTGTAACTCTGATGTTTTATAATCGGCTGTTTAACCGATTTATATTTAGCTTTGTTTATGAAATTTACTTTTTCTAGCCGATTAACACCATCGTGTTTACTCGGCCCTTTGAGCGATTTCCTTATTTAGTCGGCTAAGCTCCAACCCAAATGCTACTAATCTCTTTAAGTACTTCCTGTTAATTGCTTTAGGCAAAACATATCCTTCTAACGTTTCAAGCATGTACGAATTTCCACCGACTAGCCGATTAACCTTGTATGGTCCTTCCCACGTTGGTGACCATTTTCCGAATTGGTTATTTTTAGAACCAACAGACAATATTGTTTTCCAAACTAGATCGGCTTCATCAAAAGACTTAGGCACCACCTTTTATTGTATGCCTTTGCAACTCTGGCTTTATTCTTCTTAAGCCGATCCAGTGTAGATAAACGTAATTCTGCTAATTCATCCAAGTTATCGATCATCAAATCGTTATAATCCTGAGCCGACAAACCATTTTGTCTAGCTATTCGTATAGAATCGATGTTAATCTCTACGGGCAAAACTGCTTCTTGGCCATATACTAACTGATAAGGTGAAAGCCTCGTTGCTCCATGATAAGCTAGCCGATACGCCCAAAGTGACTCTGATAGAGTTGAGTGCCAATTCCTTGGTTTTTCATCGATTTTTCTTTTGATCAACTTGATCAACGTTTTGTTAGATGACTCGGCTTATCCATTAGTCTGAGCGTAATATGGGGATGAATTCAATAACTTGATCCCTAGGCTTTTCGCGTAATTCTGAAACTCATTAGACATAAACATTGTACCTTGATCGGTCGTGATTGTTTATGGTATTCCAAACCGATGGACAATGTGTTCATTAACAAACCCGATTGCTTCAACACTAGTTACCTTTTTAAGCGGTATAGCTTCAACCCACTTAGAGAAATAATCGGTCGTGGCCAGAATGAACTTGTGGCCTTTACTTGAAGCAGGAAATATTTGGCCGATTACATCTATCGCCCATCCTCTGAACGGCCATGGCTTGATAATCGGGTGTAAAGCCGATGCCGGCACTAGTTGTACATTGCCAAACTTTTGACAAGTTTGACATCCTTTGTAATACTTGAAACAATCCTCTAACATTGTCGGCCAAATTTATCCCATTCGTCTAAGCATCCATTTCATCTTATGAGCCGATTGATGAGATCCACAAATACCTTCATGTACCTCACCCATTGCCACCTACGCTTCTTCGGCTCCAAGACATCTTAATAGCAAACCTTCCATTGTCCGATAATATAAAATATCATCCAAGATTATGTACTTTAAAGCTTGCTGCCTAACCTTGCGCTCTGTCGGCTTAGATGGGTCGATCAGGTAATTCTTTATTCGCGTTCTCCACTCGACAACATCCGCACACATAACAGCCTTGCTTACTAGTTCAGTCACCTGATATCGACCAAAGTCCTTGTACCCCGACGCCTGCTGAGCCAGTGCATTGGCTCTATCGTTCAATTCTCAAGGGATATGACCGATAGAAAATGAGGTAAACGAGCCGATAATTTCGAAGCACTGTTCTAAATATTTAAGTAATACTTCATCACGACATTGGTATTCACCTTTTATTTGCTGCAAATTAACATAGAGTCGTCGTATACTTCAACAGTACTCACTCCGATATTTTCTAACAACTGTAAGCCCTTGAGCAACGCCTCATACTCTTCCTGGTTGTTTGAACATCGACTATTTAGCCGAAATGCGAATTCAAAATTATGACCCTGGGCGATATGAGTACGACAACGATACCATCGCCCTCCCGGCATACCGACCCATCAAAAAATAACTACCAAGGGGCAACAGACACTAGGTCGGCAGCGATATCAAGTCCCGTTATAAAATCGGCTATAACTTGTCCTTTAACCGCCTTAGCCGATTCATAAGATAGGTTGAACTCTATTAAAGCATAAGCCCATTTACCAAGTCGACCTCGTAAAATTGGAGCCGATAACATATACTTTATAACATCGGTTTTACAGACCACCTTACAAGCCGATGCTAAAATATAATGTATTAGATTTGTACAAGAGAAATATAAGGATAAGCATAATTTCTCGATGAAAGGGTACCTGACTTCAGTATCCAGTAGACGTCGGCTTAAATAAAAGATTACCCTTTCCTAAACATCGACTTCCTATGCTAAAACAGCTCCGATAGTTTCCTCCTCAGCAGATATATATAACAAAGGAATCCCTTTTTAGTAGTGCGGCGAGCAGTGGATTGGCTAAATATTCCTTGATGTCATCGTAAGCCTTTTGCTGGTCAATTCCCCACACAAATTCTTGATTATCTTTCAACTTCAACAGTGGAGTAAACACACGAATCCGCCCAGAAAGATTTGAGATAAATCTTCGGAGATAGTTGATCTTGCCAATCAGCTTCTGTAATTCGTTTTTGCATGTTGGTGGCTTTGTTTTGGCTATAGCTTTAACCCTTTCTTGATTGACTTCGATACCTCTTTCATGCACTATAAAGCCCAAAAATTGCCCAGCCGACACGCTAAACGCACACTTGAAAGGATTCATTTTCAAGCCATGTGATCTTATGTTCTGGAAAACTTTTTCAAAATCGGCCAAATGCTGTAAGTCATCTTTAGATTTCACCACAACATCATCAATGTATATTTCGACAATATGATCGATTAAGTCATGAAAAATCAGATTCATGGCTCGCTGGTAAATTGCCCCAGCATTTTTCAAACCGAAAGTCATAACCGTCCACTGAAATAATCCTATTGCACAAGGACACCTGAAGGCGGTTTTTGGTATATCTGCTTTATCTGATTATATCCGGCATTTCCATCTAAAAAACTTATGATTTTGTTCCCTGATGAAGCATCGATAAGATATCGGCTATTGGCATCGGGTATTCATCTTTTGGTGTGGCTTTATTAAAATCTATAAAGTCGACACACACCCTAAGTTTTTCGTTTTTCTTCATGACTGGAATGATGTTTGAAACCCACACCGTATATCGCCAAGGCCTAATGAATTTTGCCTCCAACAATCGTTCTATTTCTTCCTTTATAATATTATACAGGGCCAGATTAAAATGTCTAGGATACTATTTAAACGGCCGATATCCTGGTTTAATAGGCAACCGATGTTCTACCAATCATCGGCTTAAACCAGGCATATCATGATATTCCCAAGCAAAACAATCTTTATACTCTCTAAGAATTTTGACCAATTTTCTTTGTATGTTACATCTAACTTTGCACTAATAAAAGTTGGTCTTTTCCTATCACCACTACCTATATCGATTTCTTCAAGCAGATCAGTAGATGTAAAGCCTTGACCCAACTTTTCAATTTCTTGGAAATCTTCTATGGCTTCATAGCTATCTGTTACTTGCCGATAGCTTTGCATTTTGTCTTGCAAAGCCTTCATTGTTTTTCTTTTCCCCATCGGCGTAATACCTCATTTGCTCGATAAAACGTGCCTAGCTTGACACTGATCAGCATAAGTCCTGTCTTACTTACGCAAATAAAGTTGCAATCATCCAGCGTCTTCCCTGATATACATCCAGCTTCTTCATGCTGCCAATTCGCATCAGAACTGGCCATCGCAATATGAGCCGATATATCGGCTGTGACAACCTTAACTTCTCCTCCATTCTACTAAACAAGCGCTTGATGCATAGTCGACAGAATGCAACAATTGGCATGAATCCAAACTCGACCAAGCAGCACACTGTAATTTCCCTTGGCATCAATGACAAAAAAATGCAGTCAGCAAAGTTTTACTGCAACAGTCAACTCTATGACCATAACGCCTTTGGCCTCTGTGGGATCGCTTGTGAAGTCAATCGAAACCATATTAGTCTTGATTAAGTCTTCATCAAACTTACCCAATTTCTTGCAGGTGGTGTACGGCATCAGATTAACTGTACCTCCATCATCCACCAGCATCCTTGATATCGGCTTGCCATTTATATAACCTTTAAAATACAATGGTTTTAGATGCCGATGATCATCTCTTGGTTTCTCAAAGTTTGCATTTTGGACACCTGAACATGACTGAGCAAAGGTTTCTTTTGCCGATTCAGTTTTAATTTTGAACTCGGCTGGCAATGTAAATACCATGTTGATGTCCATCGGAGGCGTGTCATCACTGATCATGGGGGAATCCAGGTCATCGGCTGAATCAAAATCTTCTTCAACATGTTCTTTCTTCCTCCATTCTTTCTTGATTAGTTTGATCGACCGCAGTTCATTGAAGGTTTGATCTCTTTGTTTCTCTGCATCAGCTTCTCTGATCTCCTGAGTTCTTAGCCTCTGCAGCTGTCTGCGCTGTGATCTGCTAAGGCCAGGTGGGCACTACCTAGGTTTGGGTTCCATTGGCTTTCGTATTTTGCTAGCCAAATCTTCCCGATCAGAACTAAACCCTTGTTCTTTAACCTGATTCGGCACCTGATTAGGTTCGGATATCCTTTCGAGAACCGATCTTCTGTAACTTTAGCTAGGACAATCTCGTATCGATCCAGACAACCTGTCTCTAGCGATCGGCTAGGCCAATCGTCTTGGGGGTAATGCTCCATTGGGCATGTATACAGAGACGGCGATGCTACTCCCCTTTCCCAACAAAATTGCCAAAAAGGACATCTCCTATGCGCTCTTTCTATGTTCTCGATTATGTCTGAGGTTATCGGCCAACAAGGAGAATCTGTGGCCGATTATTCATTCTCTCATATTTCTCCATTAACTGAGAGAACGTCGGTCCTGGCATTTTCTTTGGCTGTTTTGTGGTGATTTTACATTTTATACCATCGCCTTGTCTGCGGATTTCCCTTCGGTTTAATGGTCCTTGAATTCTTTCCTTCATGATCGGCTTCTATTTGTAATGAACCTATCGTGATTTTTAACGTTTGACTGCCATTTTATGTTGAAAGAATATCAACATGCTGATCCCTTTTTGGCTCCTCGTCAAGCATTGGCTTTTGTCTTTTGCTCGAGCATTGAACCACATTAATAGGGAATGGATCAACATCAACTTGTATAGTCGGCTCATCAGCGAACTTTAGCCGACCGTTCTCAATAGCTGACTGGATCTGCTGATGAAAAATATTGCAGTCATTAGTGTTATGAGAAAAAGAATGATGCCACTTGCAATACTTGTGTTTCTTGATCTCATCAGCCGATGGTATAACGTGCCCTTCGAGCAATTGTATTATTTTTTCTTGTAACAACAAATTAAAAATACGATCACACTTGGAGATATCAAAAGCATACTTAACTTCCGACTTATTCCTAGTCGGCTTAAGCCAGGAACAGACCAAGGATTTTTTAGATTCTTTCATCCATTCGGCTATGTTTATCTCTACTTCATCGTCTTCTGAAGATTCGCTAGGACAATAGTCGACCATGTTAACTTTGGCTTTATCCTTTTCCTTATTATTACCATTTGTTTTGAATCTATCCTTGAATGCTCTATTATCAGGGGCAAACTCTCTTGGCCGACACACTCTGACGAGATGACTCAGATCGGTGAACTCCTGTCCTCCAAATTTTTCTCTTATCGGCGGAATTAACCCTTGGAAAGCCAAATTAGCGAGTTGGTTATCGAACAGCGTGACCTTTGAAACACGATTTCGATCTCTCTAAATCTTTTAATATAATCGATTCTTGATTCTCCAAATTTACAGTGAGCGAGCTTAGATCGAGATCCACGAGTTCTAAATTGCCTGAGAAAATTATTCATGAAATTGGCTTTCCAAATCGTTCCATAAGTGAACCGAATTCGGAGGCAGGCAAGTAAACCAAGTAAAAGCTGCTCCGGATATGACAATGGGAATAGTATGATTTTTAGCCCGTCGGGCTGAGTTGCTTCGCCGCATTGTGCGATAAAGCGTCTGACGTGTTCCAATGTAGTAAGCGAGTCGTCACCAGAGAATTTTGCAAAATCTGGGACTTTGAAATTGTGAGGATAAGGCATACGATCTATGTAATCAGGATACGACTTTCTATAGCCGATAACTTTCCCTTTCGGCTGTATGCCGAACTGATCCTTAATACTATAGAAATTTGATCGGCCCAATTCATATTATCGACCACTGGAATAGTAGGACCTTGATAATGTTGGTCATAATTGGCATTTTGCCCCCCGAGTGCAAACTCGGGTTGCCAATTAGGTTGAGCCGATGGCAGATGAGTGTATTGGTCGTACCTATTGTTTCTAGTTTGTGGTTCTGGTACTGGAACAAAAGGTTCTAAATAGGTCACTACCCTGTGCGGACCTGGATTTCTAGGCGGGACAGGTTCATGATGTGGGTATTTGTCAGATTCAATCGGTTGTGAAACCGATTGTGGAAAAGCATAGAATGAGGCTGATGGTGGTAGATTCGTCGATGCATCTAGTTTAGCAGCATCGGTGTAAGCCTGATAATGGTTTACCCCACAAGACCGAGGATCTCTAGGCAGTATAATAGTGGGTTGAGTGGGCATCATGGTTGGGGGTGAAGTCATAGCTGATGGTTTAGGATCGGCTAATGTGCTCTGCGTGTTTTGTGCTACTGAAAAAATAGGGTAACTTGGCAAAGCTTGCAACGGATCGAGCAGACTTCCGGACAAGGCCAACTCCTGGGCAATGGTTTTGACGCTATTTGTGATCATCGGCTTAAGGGTTGTGATAAGAGCCGATGACTGGTGTACTAGAGCATGGTGTACAGACTGATTAATCATAGCCGATAATTTGGCTTGAGCAGGTAGATATCGACTTACTGGTCCTTCTATGACACCTGCATCCCCCGGGGCATTGACCATCGGCTAAGCGGTTTTCTGAGTGACGCCACATCTAGTCTTCTGATAACAGTTTAGCATCATCTCTTCTAGAGCAGTTTTCCGATTTTTGATTTCTCTGCGTTGATTTGCCGTTAAATCGTCCATCGTCGGGACGATTATAGCTTCAGCATTGAGATCGAATGGTGGAATCGACTTCCCTAATGAAGACATTGTGGTACCACCGGGCGTGCGAAGAGTGTGTTGGCATCAAAATCTTGAAGTAGGGTTTCTGACAACAGCACACCAGACGAACACCTGGTCAGAGCGTGCTAGTTGATTTGACATGGAATCGACAAGGTAAAAAATATGAAATTCACTTAAAGTCAATCGTGGAGATCAATCAGCTTATATTTCAATCAGCTTAAAGCCGATTAAAGCAAGATAAAAAGGATGAGTCTAACTAGTTGATTAAGGCTAATCAGAGGGTAAAGGTACATCGATTCTGAAGAAGGTGATGCGCTACAAAATCAAAATAAATCAAACATGAGGTGTAATTTGAAGAAGATCAACAATCGGCGATGCGCAACTTTATTGATCAAGATCGAATTACAAAGACTAAATTACAAGAACTACTCCTAGTCGACAGGACAAAATAATGTAAATTGGTGTGTTTGATTGTGTTGGATCCTTTTGCAGCTCACTCTTACCCTTCTTTTATACCCGTCGGCCGATCGTGTCCTATTACAACACGTTACAAAACCTGATCCGTATCGGCCTCAATTCGGATAGTTTTCCCTCAAAGATCTTTACCGTTACCAAATATCTTCAAATCTTTCCAAAATCGCCTGTTAGTTATCTCATGTTGACTCTCTTCCCGATTTTGATCATACTTGCCAAATTATGGTGCAATCAGCTTCCCATGTGGTGGGTATGTTAGCAGCATGATTACAGAAATGTTCTCTCCACCAAATAGAAGCGAAATCGGTAAATTCACTAGTGGCAGCCCTAACTCGTCCCTCCTCAGGATAATCATGGCATTCAAATTTTTGATCAACCAGTAGTTCCCAAGTGAGATAACCATCAGGATCATATTTCCCATTGAAAGGGGGCACAATGATCTTAATCTTAGCATGAGAATGGTCATGACAAGGGGGATCTCGCCTCATACCTTGTCGGTTGAAGCGCAACTGTCGGTGAACACGGTCATTGTTGTGGTTGTCAGCATGATCATCCTCGGTGTCACCAGCATAGTGTTCGTAGTTATTAACGTCGCCGTCATCCATGTCACCCACGAGGCCACGGTTTCGATTTGGTCTTGATCGAGCGCCGGTGTTGTTTGCGACAAAGGGAACACGTTGAGCCACGATGAACTTCGTATGGCGGGCATCGTGTAGCAACGAGGGGCTCTTGGGCGTGCACTGCAAGTCCATCAAGACGAGCCAAGATTGTGGCAAGGATAGTGTTAGTAGTTTCTTGTGCCATCTCGATGGCCTTGAGTCTATCTTCCTGGGACAACTCAAGTTGAGCCAGTCGCTCATTGGTTAGACGTACATCCTCGGTGAGTCCGTCCATCGTAAGCATCACAAAGTGCTCGAAATGTGAAATGATCCCCTTGGTGCATGGTGAGTGGTTCATCGAAGACTCGTTATTACCTGACATTGTTAGTTGGGAAAAAGAAGCAGCAAAATCACAAGTATAGAGTCCCTATCAACTACTAGGTTGTGGTGACAAGTCGCTCGACTCTCAAGATTTACTAAAATTCTTACCAATTCTCACCTAGCAAGCAGGGGTGAATGGCCAACGGCGGTGTCAAACGTCTCTCCGGAGATTGAGTAAAGCGATTGCCAGGTGGAACGAAAAGTCTGCACGGTGTAGAAGTGGTGGAGGTAGGACAAACTTCAGTGTGTAGCAAGGATTGGCATTAATTCAAATCAACAATGCAAGTTGAAAATTCGTTCAAAGTACTAGTCAATGTTACTGATCCTAGCCCAGACTGATGAAAAGCTAATCAAACTCAGCACGCAGAAAGGCTCAAAGCATAAAGGCAGCAGTGTACTGGAAGTTTAAAGACTTGAAATGGCAAACCATCTGTGAGGCAGTGATGTACACAAACCCAGGACGCACCAGCAAAAAATCCAGCAGAAATGGAGACAGTAGAATTTTTCGGAACTTCTAAGGGTGTTTTGAGGCCCTAAACGATGTTTGTTGGGGTCGAACAAATTTTTCAAAGCCTTGGGAACCCAATCAGTGCTGGATTTGTTGATTTTTGGATGTAACTTTTTCTTCCGATCGTTTTGAGTACTCGAACAGCCTAATCGGACGTCGTATACAAAAGTTATGGCAGTTTTTGTGCAGGGAGGGGATCCGAATCCACTTCAAAAGGAAAGTTGGATCCAAAACCAGAGAGGGGCGGCCTATACCTTCCTTTCCAAGCCAGACCGAAGCAAAACAAAGCTACACTTTCCTTCCCTCTGATCATTTCTTAAAACGAAACGTATACCTTCCTTATCTCCTGCCAACCGAAACCAACAAGGGAAAGAGATCTCTTCTCGGAGTTTTTCTCTTCTCTTTTTTCTTCTTTTTTTCTCTCTTTTTTTCTTTTTCTTCTCTGCTAGGAAACAAAGCAACGACGGTTGGCTACCACAGCATGAAAACAAAGATATCAAGAACAAAACTGATGTGAAAGGTTGAAAGGATCCAGAAGCACTAGAGAGGGATGAACTAGAAATCAGCAACTAGACTTGACAATGCAACCGAAAATTCAAAGCACAAATACTGAAAGGAAAAATGCGAGGCACAGATGTTTTTGGACAGCGGATGACCTACTACTATTTTTTTCTTTTGTGGCCTTTCTTGGACTATAGGGATGAATCAATCTACTACTAATGAAAACAGGAAATCTCTCACCGAGCAACCCGAACCTCTAATACCAGCTGATGTAAGAAGGGTGCCCGATCTTTCGATGAGGTAGATAAATATCGATTCGGTGGAATTGACCCTCACGATCCGACTACAACCGCCTGCACGGCGTTTGCGCCTTAGCAATCGCTGAACCAACTCAAAAGGTTATTGACTTTGTCGGCGTAGTCAACTGAACACAGTTCAATTCTGCGAGCAATCGAAGAACTAGCAAGAATAAGATGAAAAATGTCCCGAAAAACAAGGTGGGATTAGATTAAGTTGTCTTTAAAGGTGGTCAGCGACACAAAGCGAAGAATAGAAGTTTGCACAGGGGCTAAACCTAAACTCAATGAAATCCGAGTTCGTTGGAGACCGGCCGTGGTATAAAAAGAAGTGGGGGGAGGGTTCTTTGGCCTTGCATTGATTTGTGGCTGAAAATCAGACCTTCCCTCCTATTCCTTTCCATCTTTAGCTAGGACTCCTTCCTATTATTCTTATCTCTAAATAAAGACTATATTACATGGTAAGGGCCAATTTATGGGTGACGAGCACCACTCTCCTTGCTACCGAAATCATGGAGACTTCAGGATCTTGAGGTCAAATGGAGAACTCCTTCCCTTGTTGCAATCATCTGCGTGTCCATTCACCATCAACACGCTAGGACCTTCATTCCTTAAAAGAATAACACAATCCAAAGAAGTGATGTCCTCATCAGGTAGCTCATTGAACCTCATTTTCGCCAAGACGCTACATAACATGAGGATCCCCCGAACAAAGATCAGAGCCGGAGCAGAGCCGTTTCATGGCATAACTCCACAATCGTCATCCACGCCGCTCGACCAAATTGAGCTGCCAGTCATGTTCGGCACGCCAGAAAATTTCCGCACTGAAAAGCTTCTTTTCGTTGTGGAGAATTTTGAAACTGCTTACAATGTGATCTTATGTCGCCCTATGCTAGCCAGGTTCATGGCCGTAGTGCATTATGCATACCAAGCTGTCAAGATCCCAACACTAAAAGGGGTTCTCACAATCAATGGAGATCAGTGCGTCGTGCTCAGATGCGACAAAAAGAGCATGGAAATGGCAGAACACCTGTGTGGAACAGCGGCCAGCGCTGACGATGAGGGAGCCAAGCACCAGAAGTCCGAAGCTCTTGTATCCAGCAGCGTTGTTGAGAGCTGGTGCAACGGCAGCGACAAGGACAAGAAGATCGAAGGAGGCGTCAGGATGGTGCCCCTGGACTCATCAGAGCCTTCCAAGACGATTAAGGTGAGTGCTGACCTCGACCCTGATGAGGACATCCCTTGCACTGATACAACCATACCTATTGCTTCTCAACTAGATATACAAGGACCAATTACGAGGAGCCGTGCTCGTCAACTCAACTTCTCGAGTCTGATCGTTCTTAGGCGTATCTAATTACACTTTTGAGAATAATCCACTACCTAATGCATGTGATGTTCTTATACTTTGGAACCATGGTTTGGATCAGCAAGGATGCATATCTACGTCAAGTAAAGTTGGAGATCAAGTGTGCCACGTTTTGAAGCCCAATTCGCCTCCAGATACCAGTCTGAAGTAAAATGAGCATAACTTTTGCATACGGAGTCCAATTGGAGAGTTCTTATACTTGATTGAAAGCTTACAACAAGACCTTTTAAATGGATCTGGTACGAGCCCTAGATTCAACGTGTATCAGACGGAATCATCAAAACAATAAGCTACATCACTGTTTTGGGCCTTGTAAGCGTGTGGGGGCCCAAGCCCAAGTTGTGTGCGCCCCCCTTGGCTGCACACAACCCTAGGACGAACCTCTCACATCCCTCCCTCTCATATACTCAATAGCCGCCGCCAGAGAAACTTGTGTTTTGTTTAGTTGTAGTTTTCCTTCGTGAAACTATTTGGTATTCTCTTGATCGGCGAGATCAACAGCAATACCGTGCTTCGGAACCCCACATCAATACTTCAATTATATTTGCAATTTCTGATTGATTTTGCTTTGTTTTTGCTTGTTCTTCGATTGCTTGCAGGAATTGATCTTCGTGATCAGATCAACCGGGTTTTGGCACGGTTGAAACAACTCGGAGTTTGGTTCAGCGATTGCTTGGCATCTGTTGTGTTTCGGTCATAACCTGGATCGTGAGGGTCATCTCCACTAATCGATAGCTATCCATCTCACGGAAAGATCGGACCTCCGTTAAGCCTCATCAGGTGGTATCAGAGCTTTCGTTGATCGGTTAGAAATTTCGGTACCTTAGATTAGTTTTTGTTCTCTGTCCCAAATTGAAAATTACTCTACAAAAATTCAACCTTTAGATTCAATCTGGTATTTTAGTGAGTTTTGTTAGGTTTTGATCCATTAGAGTCCTTGTTTTAGTTGCTGATCTTTTTTTCCTTCGGGTAGCTTTTCTTTCAATTTGTCCAGTACATTGTTTTGTTCAGAACATTCGCATACGAGCTCAGATTCTAGTGTTTTTGCACTTTCCTAAAACCTAGAAATGATCTCTATAAAAACGTAGTTGGGCATCGACTCTAATTCTGGAGCCAAATCTGTTTAATCTGGATGTCAAAGTTGGCGAAGCAAGTTGTACTTCCAATCCAGATCGGTTCGGTATTTTGATCATACTTCTCACATCCAAACTCCGTTTGGGAAGTTTTTATTCTTTCCTGAATTCTTGAAGAGTCCTCTACAAAAACGTTTTTGGGTGTCCTTTGTGATTCGGACTCCTTCAAACCGAATTTGATTCAGTTTCGGAATCTGTCCCGCGGGCTGAAATTGGGGTTATTCTATGGTGTTCGGTTTTTGAGCCATAACTTTCACACCCGATCACCAAATTGCATGTTCTTGTACTCTTTTGAAAGCTGAGGACATAAGCTTCAATTCTTTCCATAGTGAACCTTCTAAATTCGGTTGTTTTGAAGCTTTAATCTAGGCGACAAATCCGCTGCCCTAGAAAAATTGAATTTGGGTATTTTGCTTCAATTCATATTCTAGCTTTGTTCCTTTGAGTTGGTTGAGTCCAATAGCATCCACAATCCATAAAACCAAAAAAATATTAGTACACATACCTTTGGGAACCAATTCATCCTTTGCAAATACTTTGAACCCAATTGAGACTAGCTATTTGATACTGCTTAGGGCTGCTCTACTTGATATAAGTCAAAATCTTGATTTGTCATATCATACTATCTTGTGACATCGAGTTGGGGATTCCAAAACTTTGTTCATACTAGTGTTGGCCGAAAGTTACTCAAAGAAAGAAAAGAGGAAGAAAGAGCAAGAAAAAAAAAGAGCAAAAAAAAGAAGAAAAGAAAACAGAATAGTGGCCGGCAGGCACTACTTTGAGTAAAACCCTAATTTATGTTCATTTTTTTGATTGTGCAATTGTATTAATTAGTGAGCAATCTTATGCCCTTTTACCTTTTCTGAAGCAATTAGCTAGCGTCTCCCCATAACTTATGCAACACGAGCTTTGGTGCTGAAATTATTCTTATTTAGCTCATTCCATTGGTTGCATTAAGTTCCATCATCTTTGCGTGTGTGTTATCTTGAAATTCGCTTATATTTTTGAGATTGGCAACTAGGGCTTGTGAATTCTAGTTTGGATCATTACTTATCATTACAATAACTAGAATTATCAGATTGCATAGGAAATAAATATTGCCTGTCCAAGCTTCACCTTCTACTAGCCAAATAGGTACCGTTCTCCTAGCAATCGCTTTGCCAAGCTTGAGTGTGTTTATCACGAACCAATCGCCGGTTACCACATGTTTGCTTGGTAAGGATTGGTAAGAACTTGGTAAGAACTTGGTAAAAGCTTGAGTGTGAGAGATTTTTAATCACCAGCACATAGTGGTTGATAGGAACATATACTTGTGACTTGTTTTTTGTCTTCTACTAAAAATGGCAGGTTCCACTGATCGTAATGAGGATGATACACCTCTTACACCGCGTATGAAGGGAATCGTACAACATTTTTCACGCCTATTGAATGAACATTCAGATCGCCTTGAGGGGGCTCGAGATCGTACCAATGGAGAGCTTACTGCACTTGCTGCAGCGTAGGGCAGCTAGAGAGCTCCACCACCTCGCCCTGCTTCTGTGTCGGTGTACCACAACAACGCCGTACGCCTTCCATCGCTCGCTCATGGGCAGACGAAGTAGAAGAAGTCGTTGATGAAGGAAATCAATATGTTGCTGATACAGAGTCTGATGGAGGATTCAATCCTAACAATGATCGTGATCATCAGCAACGTCATTTCAATCGCCAAGGTATGAGAAGGAATCCACCACCAAGAGAGGTACGTGATCGTGATGATCCACTTGGTAAAATTAAATTCACTTGCCTACTTTTGCTGGAAAGTATGATCCTGATGCATATCTCACATGGGAACTAGCTGTAGAACAAAAATTTGCTTGCTATGCTTTTCCTGAAGATAAGAAAGTTAGGGCTGCTACTAGTGAGTTCATTGATTTTGCATCTATTTGGTGGAGTGAGTATTGTCGAAATATTCAGAACATACCTAGAAATTGGAATGCTTTGAAGAGAGCTATGAGACATAGATTTGTACCTTCTTATTATTCTCGCGATTTGCTAAACAAGTTGCAAAGTTTAAGACAAGGTAGTAGTTCTGTAGAGGATTACTATCAAGAGTTGCAAATTGGATTATTACGTTGTGGTTTAGAAGAAACTGATGATGCTAAAATGGCTAGATTTTTGGGTGGGTTAAACCGTGAAATTCAGGATATTCTTGATTATAAGGAGTACAATTCTATCATTAAACTTTTTCATCTTGCTTGTAAGGCTGAAAGAGAAGTATAGGGACGACAATCCAAGACAAGAGGAAATTTTGGAGGATCTTTTGCAGGTCCTTCCAACCAAGTGCAATCAAAGGTTCCATACAACACATCTAGTCGAGCCACTGTACCAAGTTCCTCCCACAAGAGTCAGCGCCCCACTACTTCCACTACTCCTTCACGTGCACCAGAAACAAGCAAAACCACAGTACCAGCCCCACACCAAGTTCATCCTCGATTGCTTCGACAGGAAGAACATGAGAAACACAGTGTCATCGCTGCAAGGGCTACGGTCATATGATGAGGGACTGCCCTAGCAAGAGAGCTCTCCTCATAAAGGACAATGGTGAGTATATTTCAGCTAGTGATATTGAGGAGGAATATGCTATGTTTGCAACTGACCCTATAGGTGACGAACAAGGATCTGAACATGAAGAAGAATGTTTTGGTGCTGAAGTTTCTGACAAGTACTTAAGCATCATTGTGAAGCGTGTGCTAAGCGCTCAAATGGAGCATGCTGAACAAAATCAACGCCACAATCTGTTCCAAACAAAGTTTGTTGTCAAGGACCGTTTGTGTCATGTGATCATTGATGGAGGGAGTTGTCACAATCTTGCAAGTATGGACATGGTTGAGAAGCTTGGCTTGACAACGAATCAGCACCCCCGTCCTTACTAATTCAATGGTTTAATTCTTGTGGTAAGCTGAAGGTAACTCGCATTTTTAGAGTACATTTCTCTATTGGTCATATCAAGATTATACTGATTGCGATGTTGTACCTATGCAAGCATGTTCTTTGTTGTTAGGTAGACCATGGCAATATGATCGAGATACCTTGCATCATGGTAGAACTAATCAATATACTCTCATATCTAAAGAAAAGAAAATCACTTTGCTGCCTATGTCTCCTGAAGCAATTTTAAAAGATGAATTAGAGAGAGCTAATAGAGAAAAGGAGAGTAGCAAAAGTGAAAATTAGATTGTAGCTAAAGAACTTGTGCAACAAAAGAAGAAAGAACCTAGTGCTAGTAAAGATGAAATTAAATTGAAAGGTGCTGTTTTGTGATGCGCACAAGACGGCCCCGATCTTCCGGTGAGGGGATAACTTCGATTTGGCGGAGGATGACTTTGACGATCCGGCTACGAACCACACAAGGATAAGCGCCTGCAATCGCTAAACCACACTCCTCGTCGTTATCAACCGTGCCAAGAACACGGATGACCTGACCACGAAGGTCTATTCTTGCGAGCAATCGAAGAACTAGCAAGAACAAGGATGAAGCACACACTCAAGTTGAGGTTTGAAACTTGTTTATTCTTTGCTCTAGCGAGTCGGAGAACAAGGATAAAGTTCCACACATGGGTAACTATTCTCAAATCAAAACCTAAGGAGATAGATAGGGCTTGTCCAATATATAGCCAAGGATGGTTGCTAGGAGTTGGTCTCACGCCACTTTAATTAAATAGGAACTCAGCCCAAAATTATGGTGGCACAGCACCCTAAAAGACAGAGATTGTCGCACTATTTTGACTGCTGTGGCCAGCTCGAGTGGAATTTGATGATGAGGCTAGATCCGTTGGAAAGAGCACGAATTTATCTTTTAATCAAGTACTCACTCATCCCGAACGGACTCCGTATGCAATAGTTATGGCCAGTGGAAGGTGGACTGCTCCTGGGTGGACGTTTTGGCTTCCTTCTCGGGAATAACTTGTACTATAGCTTGTAGTGATGAGGAATGACGTCCTTGCAGCTCTAAGCCATGATTCCTAAGCACAAGCACATTATTATGCAGTGGTATATCCTCAAAAATATAATTATACCACCGAGAAAGCGAGTTCACTGTTGATTTAGCTGCTGTGCGCGTGCCCTTGTGATAGGACCTTGCATAGGAGGTGGTGGTGGTGAGGTCATGGGTGTATCCGACATAGTGATGTCCTCATCATTTTGCTTGCTACAAAATCTGATATTGTTGAGATGGAAGCTAGTAATTCTGTTTGCTATGCTTTAGTGTGTAAGGAAGCATTATTTTCTTTTGAGAATGTGCCTCCTTCCTTGCCTCCTGCTGTTGTTAACGTTTTGCAGGAATTTGTTGATGTGTTTCCAAGTGAAGTACCTTCGGGGCTGCCACCAATTCGAGGAATTGAGCATCAAATCAATTTGATCCCAGGAGCTTCATTACCAAACCGTGCACCCTATAGGACCAATCCGGAGGAGACTAAGGAAATTCAGCGTCAAGTGCAAGAATTACTTGATAAAAGGTACATACGCGAAAGCTAACCCTGTTATTTTGGTTCCTAAGAAAGATGGATCATGGCGTATGTGTGTTGATTGTAGAGCTATCAATAATATTACAATTAGATATTGTCATCCTATTCCTAGGTTAGATGATATGCTTGATGAATTAAGTGGCTCTACCATATTTTCTAAAGTGGACATGCGTAGTGGTTACCACCAAATTAGAATGAAACTTGGAGATGAATGAAAAACTGCATTTAAAACTAAGTTCGGGTTATATGAGTGGTTAGTGATGCCTTTTGGTTTAACTAATGCACCTAGTACTTTCATAAGATTAATGAATGAAGTTTTACGTGCTTTCATTGGTAAATTTGTGGTGGTTTACTTTGATGATATATTAATTTACAACAAGTCACTTGATGAACATCTTGAACACTTACATGCTGTTTTTAATACTCTACGTGATGCACGTTTATTTGGTAACCTTGAGAAGTGCACCTTTTGCACGGATCGAGTTTTGTTTCTTGGTTATATTGTTACTCCGCAGGGAATTGAGGTTGATGAGACCAAGATCGAAGCAATCAAGATTTGGCCGACTCCTAAAACAGTTACACAGGTGCGTAGTTTTTTGGGTCTTGCTGGATTTTACCGTCGCTTTGTGAAAGATTTCAGCACTATCGCTGCACCGATGAATGAGCTTTCTAAGAAAGGCGTGCCATTTCAATGGGGGCAAGCTTAAGAAGTTGCCTTTAATTTGCTCAAGGACAAATTGACTCATGCACCACTACTCCAACTTCCTGATTTCGGTAAGACTTTTGAGTTAGAATGTGATGCTAGTGGTATAGGAATTGGAGGCGTGCTAATTCAAGGAGGTAAACCAATTGCATACTTTAGTGAGAAATTATCAGGCCCTTGTTTGAACTATTCTACTTATGATAAGGAATTATATGCCTTAGTTCGAACTTTAGAAACATGGCAACATTATTTATGGCCAAAAGAATTTGTTATACATTTTGATCATGAATCTTTAAAATATATTAGAAGTCAAAGTAAATTGAACCGTAGACATGCCAAATGGGTTGAATTTATTGAATCCTTTCCTTATGTCATTAAACACAAGAAAGGGAAGGACAATGTTATTCTTTGATGCCTTTATCAGGCGATATACTATGCTATCTCAACTTGACTTCAAGATCTTTGGACTAGAGGCTATTAAAGAGCAATATGTATATGATGCTGAATTTAAAGAAATATTGTTGAATTGCAAAGAGAGAAAGAGCTGGAATAAATTTATGATTAATGATGGATTTGTATTTCGTGCTAACAAGCTATGCATTCCAGCTAGCTCTGTTCGTCTTTTGTTGTTACAGGAGTCACATGGAGGAGGTATTATGGGACATTTTGGTGTCAAGAAGACGGAGGATGTGTTGGCCGAGCATTTCTATTGGCCAAAGATGAGGCGTGACGTCGAGCGCTATATTGCACGCTGCACCACTTGTCAAAAAGCTAAGTCACGACTTAACCCGCATGGTTTATATATGCCTCTTCCTGTTCATAGCGTACCTTGGGAGGATATTTCTATGGACTTCATTTTATGATTACCAAAACAAAGAAGGGGAGGGATAGCATTTTTGTTGTTGTGGATAGATTTTCTAAGATGGCACATTTTATACCTTGTCATAAGATCGATGATGCTACAAATGTTGCTGATTTATTTTTCAGAGAAATCGTTCGCCTACATTGAGTGCCAATTACAATTATTTCTGATTGTGATACAAAGTTTTTGAGTCACTTTTGGAGGTCACTATAGGCAAAATTGGGGACAAAGTTGCTGTTTTCTACTACATGTCATCCACAAACTGACGGACAAACTGAAGTTGTCAACCGCACATTATCTACTATGTTGAGGGCTATTTTGAAGAAAAACTTGAAAATGTGGGAAGATTGTTTGCCTCATGTGGAGTTTGCTTACAACCATACGGTGCATTCAACCACAAAGATGTGCCCTTTTCAGGTAGTATATGGATTTATTCCTCACGCTCCTATTGATTTATTACCTCTACCATCTTCAGAAAAGGTAAATATTGATACTAAACAACGTGCTGAATTGATGGTTAAGATGCATGAAACCACTAAAGAGAATATAGAGCGTATGAATGCTAAATATAAACTTCATAGTAGTCAGGGCAGAAAAGAAATTAAATTTGAACCTGGTGATCTAGTTTGGTTACACTTGAGAAAAGAAAGGTTCCCTAACTTGAGAAAATCTAAATTGATGCCTAGAGCCGATGGTCCATTTAAAGTGCTTGAGAAGATTAATGATAATACATATAAGCTTGATCTGCCTGCAGATTTTGGGGTTAGTCCCACATTTAACATTGCAGATTTGAAGCCATACTTGGGAGAAGAAGATGAGCTTAAGTGAGGGGCGACTTCAATTCAAGAAGGGGAGGATGATGAGGACATCACTTCCACTGATACAACCATACCTATTGCTTCTCAACTAGATATACAAGGACCAATTACCAGAGCACGTGCTCGTCAACTCAACTATCAGGTACAGTCGTTCTTAGGCGTATCTAATTACACTGTTGAGAATAATCCACTACCTAATGCATGTGATGTGCTTATACTTAGGAACCATGGTTTGGATCAGCAAGGATGCATATCTACGTCAAGTAAAGTTGGAGATCAAGTCTGCCACGTTTTGAAGTCCAATTCGCCTCCAGATACCAGTCTGAAGTAAAATGAGCATAACATTTGCATACGGAGCCCAATTGGAGAGTTCTTGTACTTGATTGAAAGCTTACAACAAGACATTTCAAATGGATCTGATACCAGCCCTAGATTCAACGTGGATCAGCCGAAATCGTCAAAATAATAAGCTACATCACTGTTTTGGGCTGTTTTGGGCCTTGTAAGCGTGTGGGGGCCCAAGCCCAAGTTGTGTGTGCCCCCCTTTGCTGCACACAACCCTAGGATGACCCTCTCACATCCCTCCCTCTCATATACTCAGTAGCCGCCGCCATAGAAACTTGGGTTTTGTTTAGTTGTAGTTTTCCTTAGTGAAACTATTTGGTATTCTCCTGATCGGCGAGATCAACAGCAATACTGTGCTTCGGAACCCCACATCAATACTTCAATTATATTTGCAATTTCAGATTGATTTTGCTTTGTTCTTGCTTGTTCTTCGATTGCTTGCAGGAATTGATCTTCGTGATCAGATCAACCGGGTTTTGGCACGGTTGATAACAACTCAGAGTTTGGTTCAGCGATTGCTTGGCATCGGTCATGTTTCGTTCATAACCTGGATCATGAGGGTCATCTCCACTAATCAATAGCTATCCATCTCACTGAAAGATCGAGCCTCCATTAAGCCTCATAAGACCCCAAATAGGAACTCGAGCTCATCGCTTTCCTTCGGGCAAACCGCGACATGTTTGCATGGCAACTGTCCGACATGCCCGGGGTCCCCAGGGAAGTGATCGAGCATCGATTGGCTGTGGAACCCAGTAACATGCCGGTGGTGTAGAAACAACATAGATTTGCGGAAGACCAGAAACAAGCCATACAAGAGGAGGTCAGCAAACTCCTAAAAGGCTGGTTTCATCCGAGAGGTCCACCACCCGATGTGGCTGGCAAACCCAGTCCTCATCAAAAAACCCAATGGCAAGTGGAGGGTGTGCGTCGACTACACCGACCTCAACAAGGCTTGCACCAAGGATCCTTTTCCACTCCCCAGCATCAACCAGATTGTACATTTGACTACAGGCTGTGAGCTACTAAGTTTTCTAGATGCCTACTTGGGGTATCACCAAATTAGCATGTCTGCCGAAGATGAAGAAAAAACCACCTTTACTACAACCATTGGTGTATTCTGTTATATTAATATGCCTTTTGGGTTAAAGTGTGCTGGTGCTACATATCAACATTGCATTCAAAACTTCCTGAAGTCCCAAATCGGGCGAAATGTGGAAGCGTACGTCGATGATATCGTAGTAAAGTCAAGAACCGGCAGCACTCTGTTGGGTGACCTTGAGGAAATGTTCGACAACCTCAGGAAGTATCGAATGATACTTAATCCCGAGAAGTGCATGTTTGGCATTCCGTCCGGCAAGCTTCTCAGCTTCCTAGTGTCTAGTCGAGGCATTAAGGCCAACCCACGCAAAATTGAGGCCATCAACCAGATGCGCCCCCCACAGACGTTAAGGAAGGTACAGAAACTCATAGGCTGTATCTCTGCCCTTAGTCGATTCATCATCTCGGATGGGTGAGCTAGGGCTGCGTTTCTTCAAGCTACTCAAGAAGCAGGATTCTTTTGAGTGGACCAAGGAGGCGGAAGGAGCCTTTCAAGATCTAAAAAGGTACCTATCATCTCCATCAGTTCTAACTTCGCCTCAAGAAAAAGAGGAGCTTTTTCTGTATATTGCAGCCTCACCTCAGGTAGTAACCACAGTCCTGGCGGTCGAACGGGATTGCCTAGACACCAAGACTAAGGTCAAAGCGGTATACTCGTGGCGAAGTCTTGCATGGCCTTGAGTGCGATACCCTTAGAGTACGAGAAGATGTTGTCTGTGATCTTGATAACATCACGAAGTTGTGGCACTACTTGCAGGCGCACAAGGTCACGATCATGACCACGTATCCGCTCAAGGAGGTGATACTTAATCGTGATGCGATAGGTCGAATAGTGCAATGGGCGGTCGAACTCAACGAGTTCAAGGTTGATTTCGCGCCACAAACTAGCGTTAAATCAGGCGTCCTAGCAGACTTCGTCGCGGAATGGACACATGTTGAAGGAAAGGAGTGCGAGGCGATCAATGACCACTGGACCATGTTCTTCGATGGGTCATTTACCCTTCAAGGCTCGGAGCTGGCATCGTGCTTAAATTCCCAATAGGTGAAGAGCTGAAGTATGCTATCCGACTTGATTTTCAAGCGTCTAACAATGTTGCAGAGTACGAGGAACTGGTCAATAGGCTCTGCATAGCCACGTCGCTTGGCGTCAGATGACTACTCATGAAAGGGGACTCACAACTAGTCGTGAATTAGGTGCAGAAGGAGTACCAGTGTTTGAATGACAAAATGGCGGCATATCTGAAAGAGGTTAGCAAGATGGAGCACAAGTTCGAAGGGCTCGAGTTAAGACACATCCGGTGATGTGACAATGCCGCCGCCGACGAACTTGCCAGGCTCGCTTCATCTCGTTCGCCAACGCCCATAGGAGTCTTCGTCGAGAAACTCCTCAAGCCATCGACCTCCCTAATATGGGAGGCCGATGCTGCCCAACTTGGCCAGCGGTCTGGTCAAGTTAGCAAGGTAGAAACTGCTGGGATGACTCCATTCCAAGCCAACCTCGAAGGTCAAGAAGTCCCTGACAATGATGCAACAGCCGAGAAAATTGCACGTAAGTCCAAACTATATGCCTTGGTAGACGGCAAGCTCTACCGAAAGGGGAGTAACAGAATCTTGATGAAGTGCATCGCTCAGGAAGAGGGCAATAAGATATTACTTGATGTCCATGGAGGCATCTACGACAACCATGCGTCCTATCGCACCTTAGTCGGAAAAGTTTTTTGACAAGGGTTCTATTGGCCGACTGCCCTCCAAGATGCTTGCGGTGGTGAAGAAGTCGGTTGCGGTTCTCGACGAGCAAACCACCCGACCGGCAAACGCTTGCAAACTATCCTGCATGCGGGGCTTGGATATCTTGGGACCGTTCCCGAGAGCCCAAGGAGGTGACAAGTTTCTGTTTGTGGCCATCGACACGTTCACTAAGTGGATCGAGGCCGAACCCGTCAGGAAGATCACTTCAGAAGTGGCTAAGAAGTTCATGAGGAACATTGTTACTCGATTTGGCATCCCTAATCAAGTGATTACAAACAATGGTAGCCAGTTCAAAAGCAATGCTTTCATAGTCTTTTGCGAATTGAGTATCAAACTTTGCTTTGCTTCCGTAGCTCATCCTCAGAGTAACAGTTAGGTCGAACGTGCCAATAATTTAATCCTGTAGGGAATCAAGACACGTGTGTTCGATAGGTTCAGGGCCTACTCAACCTGATGGGCAACAGAGCTCCCCTCGGTGCTATGGGTTGTTCATACTTTGACTAGTCGAGCCACCGCTGAAACACCATTTTTCTTAGTATACGGTGCAGAGGCAATGCTCCTGACTGAGTTAACATTTAGGTCACCTCGAGTGGATAACTACTTGGAAGAGGAACAAGAGCAGGCACGGGTAGATGACGTGAACCTACTCAAGGAGTACAGAGATGGAGTGTCAATTCGATTAGCAAGTATCAACAAGCCTTACACAGATACCATGGCCAAAGGATCCAGGAAAGAGCGTTAGCCGCGGGGGACTTAGTACTACGAATGGTGCAGAAGCAAGAAAATTGCAATAAGCTATCACCCAAGTGGGAAGGCCCTTACGTGGTGGTCGAAGTGACTCGACCAGGGTCCATGCAGCTAGCGACATCAAAAGGCACTTTACTCAAAAACTCGTGGAACATCGATCAATTAAAGAGATTTCATGTAAAATTAACACAAGCATTGAGTGCGATTGAAATTCTGGTAAGAAAAATTTTATTATATTAAAAACTAACAAAAAAGCTTGTCCTATTACATTTTAATAGGTACATCGCTGCCACTACTCGTCCTTAGGCGCATCTCGCCGCCTCTTAAGAGCCCACGCGTAGTTGAACAGGATGGTGCCCGGGATGGGCGTGCGCTCTTTGTATGGGCCGGAAGAGGCGATGAAATCCAGCCTCTCGTCGACGAAGAAGGTGCGGAGGCACGGCGCCCGATAGGCAGGACCGCGGAGGGAGAAGGAGGCTTATCCCCCGATGAAGCTCCCCGAGTGCCGTGATGGGTTAGAGGGTGAGCAAGCGTCAGACTGGTGAAGCTTTTTTGAGCTTCACCTCCGCCGCTAGCTCCAGTGGCCTCACCAGCGCCATCTTCTCTCGCGAGGGAAGTGGAGGTGGCGCTGGGCTCTTCAACCACTACACTGAGTGTGCTGGTGACCTCCTCTTCTTCCTCCTGCCAGACATCCCTCTCGATGGCATCCCAATTGATCTCATTCTCCTCATCAGAGGAGATGATGAACCTCCCCGGGGAAACCACCGCCAATGGAGCAGGAGGGGGGAGAATCCCCGATGATCTCTAGGGAGGTGGAGGATGTGGATGTCGAGGTCATGAGTGAAGTAGTGGAACAAAGACTCTACGAGCAAAAAGTTCAGAAGGAAGATGGAGTGCGGTAGACGGCCACAAGTCCCAATTATTCATAGCCCAGGGAACAAGTCGCTACTACATTAGCCGCTCTGTCAAGATCCGAGTCTATCCCAATCCTTGAGGCAATCGTCGCACTTCCTCACAGGTGCAGGAACAAAAGAGGTGTCAAGCGACGATGCAGGGCAGATAGCACCACCAGGTGGAAGCTAAAGGGGTGCAAAAATGGGTTTTAATTACCCACCTACCTGTCATTCAATTTGATCCCAAGGTTCAGGGGTTGAGTCTTTTCACCCACTTGATTCAGTCATCGAGCAAGACGTTGAATACTACCCCTGCGCATCATTGACTGTCATGCCCTGTTTTCCCCTATTCGATGAGCCCATCGGCAATGGTTTGGGGGCTGGGTCGTCTTTCGTCCAAGGGTCCTATCCTATACGCAAAGCGGTACCCGAGTAGGAAGTCGGGGGTTACATCTTGAACAAGAACCCAGTGTGTTTCTCTCATTTGCTCTACTCCCCACTCGATGAGCCCATCGAGTAAGGAGTCGGGGGCTACAGGTAACCCTATACTTTATTTTTATTTTCTAGTCAATGCTGTTAGCGAGTAGAATATCTGTTAATCCGTCCTAAATTCTGTAAAACATGTGATTTCTTTGCACGCATTTGCTCGATGAAGTACTTAGCATGTCAGCAAGCGAAACCAAAGTGCGACCATGCTCGAATCCGATGATAAGTAATTCTATCCTACGCGCAAACAAGCACTGGATTGTCAGACATCTAAAAGCTCAGCGACCAGTGGGAGACGAGAATTCTAGTCAATTCTACATGCGTTGCTCGATATGTTTTTGATTGCTGTAGAGACTAAGTCACATGGTCGATGAAGGCTTGTAAAAGGTCGCGTGGTAATCATTATGATAATTCGTATAGCGTTTATGTTAAGAAGCCTCTTCAAATATGCACTCGGGGGCTATGTCTTTTAACAAAAGTTTTTTCTAGACCTGTGTGTAGATAAAATCAGGCACCCGTTTAGTCAGAACGCTGTTTTCCCTGAAGATCTATGAGTGCTAACTTGAGTTTACGCTTGTTTGTGCTACTTCATTTCAACAACAGGGAAATAGAAAGCAAGACATAATAAGTAGGCAAACTGGTTAAGTGCTGTTGTTACAGATCATCTCTAAAAGAAAAAAAGGTTAGTTTTTATAAGTTGCATGGTCAGGCAAAGGAGCATTGGGCGGTGCCGCTCTCATCGAGGGACAGCTCCAGTTCATCCACGAACGTCTTGGCCAGGCCGGCAAAAGACTCAATATAATCGACGACTGCAATCGGATCACCCGTGAATCCTTCCACTAGGACCGAGAGATTAAGGTTTGGATGGTGGCTCTTTACCATGCCTAGTATGTGCGAGGTCACGAGACCAGCGGAGGTGTTCATGTGCTCGAGAGTCCTCGACTGCGGAGTGTTGAGCGCCGCATCCGCTGCAGCTTTTTTGACCTTGATCGCTTTTTGAGTCGCCTCCGCCTTGCAGGGTTAGCCTGGGCCTCGACCAGTGTAGCCTCTATCACAGCCTTCTCGGCCATTAGCTTTCTTTCCCGCTCATCAGCTTTCACCTCAGTAGCCTTTAAGTTGGTTTTAAGTGCCTCTAGCTCGGCGTTATTCTTCTCGAGTATTCACTCTTGAAACGCCATGAGCTGCTCAACCTGTTGGCGCTTATGCGTAAAAAATGTAGCAGTATCGAGCAACGAGTTGGTTGCACGTTGCAATCCAAAATCAAAAAAGCGTCAAGGAACTGGGCAAGAAGGAGAGCAAAAGTTAGAGTGAGACAATCCGCGCATGCATACAGAAGAGATTTGGTGCGAGACCAAGTTTCTGGCGGCGGGAGGACTACGGGCGGTCGCCACGCGCGAGATCCTCGATATGCCGGTGGGATTCTCTAAGCAAGGGGTTGCAACTGTAGTAGCCACACCCGCAGAGATTGATGCCATCACGACCGCCAAATTAGCGGCACTGTTGGACGCACCCTTCTTGCTGCAAGGCTAAAAAGCCTAAATACTCCATAAAGAAGGAGTATTTATGGAGTAGACCTACCCCGCCATGCGAATTTTCACCTGCACGGTCGATGTCGGTGCCGCTTCGAATACTGTAGTTGTTTCCTTTGCCGTTGTGATCGGCAGGGAGTGCAGCGTCGGCAAGCCAGGAATCAGCGGTGGAGCCTGTGAGCAAATAATTGATGTAAGGTAAAGTTCGCTGATAAGAGAGACACAGCTCGACATAAATGGTACCTGGCCAATAGGGTTTACTACAGGAAGTTCTTCTTGTGGAGATGCCTCTGGAGGAGTCATCGATCCCTGCGCATCAGTCCAATAGGCAATGTGCTGTTCTTCCAGCAGTTGTTGGATTATACTTGGAGAAACTTCATACCAACCAAGAGAGCAGTTGAAGGTCACCTGGTTGGGCAGTCCTGACGCTGAGATCCGAGCCCGCTTGGTTGGTCGACGAAGTGTCAGAGACGTTGACCTCCTCTCTGGGGGAGGGTCAATTGCAGTTCACTCAGAGGCCTCTTCACACTCGTCTGGCATAATAGCCCGAGGAGAGCTCGCCTCGGTAATGGCAGCATCGGCTGCTTGATCATCATCTTGAATTGGCTCCTCGTCCTCCAAGTCAATCGATCCCCAAACTGGCCACTTTCGTTCTCGAACTGGGCCTCCTGAAGGGTTGATAAGTCAAAAAGTTGTGCTCGAAGCGAAGCATTGCATGCTGCAATGAAACAGCTAACCTTCGGTCGTGGGTTATCGAGTGAGTATGCTTCGATGCCACATGGACCTAGCTCCGAGCCTTGGAAAATCCTGCTCAAATGAGAGGAGATCTTCGTGCTTGATAGGCCTGACATGTAAGCAAATTGGTATATTATTCAATAAATAAAGAAAGAAATATAGCCAGTGGTACAAGCGTTTACCTCCAAGGTTGTCCCTCGTGGCGTCATCGGCACTCGAGTAGTCCCATGCAAAATGATCTCTGCACTTCAACAAACTTGATCGGCACGTGATGAAGTCCCTAGTGACATGCCACCCGGTCAGTCCGGCCATCCTTGGTTCCTCGATCTCCTAAGCATAGTAGGCGGTTCAAGCGGTAGCAGGAGGAGCTTTCATCTAGAGATCGATGGGAAAAAGGAAGAGTGGTCGATAGCCGATGGGAAGGTTCACGGTGTCAGGAGAGGTGATATAAAACCATCTCTTCTTCCAATCCGATTGCTAAGAGGAGGTAACGGGAATAGGAATATACAAGCTAGACATGCCACTGCGGAGGTGGAACTCGGAACCCCCAATGGCGTCATTCTTAATCGCCCGCTTCAAGCTATAGAAGTGGCGAAAAAAATTGAGGCTAGGACTAATCCCTAAATACACCTCGCAAAATGGATGAACACGCTGAGCATGGTGATCGAATTGGGGCTCAGGTAAAAAAGTTGGATTTGGTAAAATTCAAGAACTTGTTGAAGGAAACGGGAAGGAGGAAAATTAAGCTGCGTGAAAAAAGCCTCAAGACAAACTGTCTCATCCTCATTCTCAGGAGTGGGGAATAGTTCACCTTGGGATGTTCTCCAACGGAAGAGCGCCTGTGGAGGAACGAAGCCGTCTTTCTCCAGTTCCGTGAGACACTTTTTCGATATGACGGATTTCTGCCACACCTTGCTGAAGGCTCTGGCATCGATGGCCGCATCGCCGTCACGGCAAGAGGATGAAGTCACGATGGGTTTCTCCTCTGGAACAGCCTTGCCACTGGCCAAGGTGCTAGATGCCATTGCATAAGGGAACGAGATCTCTGGTGGTGCAAGAGCATAAAGAGCACTACAGAGGTTTCGAGAGCAAAAATAGGGAAGGTACGAAATTTGGTGGTAATAGTTCCAAGTCGGGGGACTTATACGCCAAAAACCTCCTCTCAGATAACGGTTCATTATCCTTTTACCCAGCGCCTCGATCGGTGCGAAAAATGGAATGATGGTGCTGCACGGCCAAATCATCGTGGTTGTGAGCATTAAATGCGCCAACTGCTCAACATTCAAAATGTCAGAAGTTTTACCAACTTTGCTCAGAATCGAGTCTATAAAGCGACATCGAGTAACCTGTGGCCATTCTGAAAACTCGATACGGGCTAGTAGCAAGGCGCTCGACCTAGCACATCCCAACACGATACTCAGCAATCCCCGCTCTACACAAATCGTTCGACTACAGGCAGGCGAGGCATTACTCGACCAAGCCAAGGCTTGGCGGTTATCGACCGAGTACTTATACGGGCCCTCTACTAAGTAGAGTTCGGGGGCTACTGTTGAATATCTAATCATGGGGTATGTGTTTACAGAGGATACTTGAAGGATATGTCCTAACGACATGTAGAGATTCTGGATATCATGGGCCCAATTCTGAGGGATAAGATATGTGCAAAAAGAATAACTTCATATTAGGAAGGACTCGATCGTTTTCCCGTAACGAGGAAACCTACTCGAGTACACTTGATATCTGAGGAAGTTTGGATATGTTGTGAAGATTACACAATGATGGACTCCACATCGGCTACGATCTAGTATTCCAAACCGACTACAACTCGACTTGAGGTCAGACTACCCCAACTATATAAGGTCTAGGGGTATGGGTCCTCAGGAGAAAAGGAGGGGACAACAAGCAAAGACGAGCAATTCCCAGAAGATTAGAACTTTTAGCGAGCAGTTCTTCTTTGCACGCAGAGCTAAGGAGCCGACGAAGCCTGTTTCATCATCCTCTAGGGTAGCATAGCCTTAGCTTAGGTTCAATCCACATTGTAACTAGGGCTAGACACCTCGTTTTGTACTGTGTTCATCAGCTCCATAGATCATCCACATAGGAGTATGGTATTACTCCGCCCGGAGGCCCAAACCTGTTTGCATCGTGTGCCTGTCTCCGTGTTTGACTCTGCTATCTCGAAGGTACCCGAAGTATAAGTTTATTGTCGATTCCTAACCTTCGACAACTGGCCATTGGTTCCACACACTCCACACCCTGAAGCATTCGGTGGACCTTTACATGCAATCTACTAGGAAAATCTAGAAGAACCAAAGGAACAAGACTGAGGCACACTTTATCGCTCAACCTGTCATTGAGAACGAAATAGAGAAGGATGATGCCATAGTCCCTAATCCTACAAAGGAGTTCAAATATGGAAACTCCCCCCATGGATGAAGATAAGCTTGAGACTAAGCTAAATGAGTTTCGAAAGAATACCCATGGTTCCCAGGAGGACATAAATAATTTATATGGAGACCTACATTAGTCTCCTAGTTACTCCTACTTTTGACAATTGATGTCACATTTTCCTAATGAGTCTTCTTAAGAGTTTCTTTATCAGTTTAGTTTTAGTTCCGAAATGAACATTGGTTTACACTCTTGTTGACTGATTATCATTTAAAGTTAAATAAATTCATATTTTTAGGATATTTTATTAATTTATTGTACTATTCTTGTTCTATATTTAACAATATATTCCTGATGCAACAATTGCTTGATTGTTAAATCATTTCTTTAATAGAGAACAACGTATAATCCAATGGTGAAGGAGAAAATCTATCTTGTAGACAGTTGCACCATAACTTCAATTCTTAGGGAAACTAAATATTTCCAAACCTTGATAGAGAAAACTAGAAATGTTGCGACCATTGCCAGAAGCGTACCCTCATTGTTGGCCCTGGAAGAGCTATCATAGTTCTCCTCATGGGTACTCTTATAATAATAGAGGATGTTCTCTTGTATCCTGTAATATCCTAAATTTTTATTTTAATTATTTTAATATGTTATTATGCATTTTTTGAATTTATTTGGAATTTATTTCTTATGTTTGAAATATGCTCAATATGGATATTATTTAAATATTTGGAAAAGTTTAAATAAAATTTTGACAAAAATATTTTTTTTGATATCCAAATGTCCCAAAATATTTTTCTAGAATGTTTTTGGAATTTTTCTAATACTTTTACTATTTTATTTGCCTTATTCTAATTTTTGAAAATATTTTAAAAGCAAAAAGTTTTGGAAAAAGGTTGAACAATATCAGACGGAAACTCTATTCGGGCCTAGCCCAATTTTGTGCCAGGCCTAATTAGCCATGGCCCTGCCAGTTGGAGCCCAAGCGTTACCGTTGATTTTGACTCGGAAGGCTGGGATGGGTCTTCGAACTCTAATGCGCCGCGATCGTCCGATCTTGATTGGACGCATATGGGTGATCATGGCATTTCAGAACCCTAAGTTCTTGGGTCGTTGGATTTGGTGGCATGCAAGCTCAGGATTTCACCATTTAGCTACATCATGTCACCCTTTGGATGGCCACCGTGTGTACGGTAAGGACCCCATCTTCCCTGCGTGACCACCGCCGTCACGAGCTCAACGTCCGCCATTGAGTCGGTTTACTTCTCTGGCTCGTACACGGAAGTCGAGGCCTTAAATAGGACACCGGGGCCCCACACAGGTTCATCATGAGGTTGCACACCTTTTCATCGAAGTCGTTTTCGCCGGGACACTGTGAGTTGGGAGAGAGAGCTTGTCGGAGGAGATTGGAAGCACTGTCATGTTTCTTTCGTTGATTCCATGCCATCGAGCTGTCTCTTTCATGTTCAAGCTTGGATCCGAGGTTGTTACACCGCGCTGCTCTAGATCTATGGGTTAACATTACCACGAAGTCATCGAAACGACGTTGAGATGGTCATCGTCTCTAGCACTAGTGAGCTCCGTTGTCTCCACCATTGCTGGAACAAAGCCATCGATTGAGCTGACGTGGCTACCGTGTGGACATGAAGTGGATGTTATGTCGGTAGGTTTAGGTGACGTGTCGTCGCATGGTAGCTGAATCGGCATGCACGGTCAGCAGGCCACGTGTTAGCAATTGGGCACATGTGTCAGTCGATACTATGGTTTGACCGATCTGATTCCGTGGATCAGGTCCATAGACCAGGAGCCCCCTGTGTCAATGCCAGGGTTTTTCTAGATTTAATTTATTCCATGCTGATGTCAGTGTGACGTCATAAATAGAATTTTTAGTACAAAAATAATTCATGAAAATATAAGTTTATTCTTTTTCTGATTTTCAAATCTTTCGAGAGCCTATACGTTCTTCTTCATACAAGCTCCAATTGAGGCGATTCAAGTTTCTAAAAATTTGTAAAATTGTGATCTACTTAATGGTGAATTTTATTTGATTTTTGGAATTTGTTTGCTCTCTAGTTCGGTATTTATTTGGTGTTTCATCTCAATTACGTGAACCATGCGAAGGTGAAGAGTTGATCCAAACCAAGGTCTAGAGCACGAATAAGATCTATTCCATGGCAAGTTATGCTTTGATCATGTTGAAACCCAGTTTTACAAATGCTATGTTGTTTTAATCTACTACATGATATTTTTTGCTTGGAACTATTTGCAAATTTGTTTAGGATCTAGTTATTCTACCCAATCGGAATATACCTACCTTGTCATTTGTATGTCATGATTATTTATCACCCTAGGATGGTTTATTATCAGTTGGTTGCTAATAGATGCCAACGTGGGTTGGTTAGACCGTGTGTAGTTTGCTTAGCCAGGCCACGAAAACTCATGTCTTTTGGATTATCAAAATCAATCTTGACTAATGGAATGTGTTTGAGGGTGTGTCAGGTGTTGTCACACAATGAAGTTGAGTTGTGGTGACATGTCTCGCAATGATGTTCACTTGTTGATGGTATGTGCTGCATTGCACGTTAATCAACTCGTGTGGTAAATGATTTAGACTGGGGCAAGTGTGTAAGACCCTGGTCCAAATGAGCTCAAAGTCCAGCCTACCGTAGGGCGGACCTACGCATGCATAGCACCCCACTTACACTTTTGTCCTCGCTTCGTGTAAAATGGTTAACCCGGAGGTGCTATGTCCGGACCCAACACGCATTATATACTACTACAACTCACTTTGTGCAAGCAATGTGGGACTAATCCCACCTCCGCTCCACATGGGCCTTCACATTAGCAGTGAGGGTATTACACTACGCCCCCTTAGAGTGACACCCTCGTGACACACGTATATATGGCAGATACCCAGAACACCCCTTGGTACACGACCGTGCGTCCAGTGCCAGCACATATGCCATGCCATGTGGCCACTTCGGGCCCACATGAGCCATGCACCATATGCCCGCGCCCCTGTCCCACACTCGCCCCATGCAGCGAAGGTTGATGCACTGATCCTATCAGTAACTCCCTGGCCCAAATTAGCTCAAAGTCCAGCCTACTGTAGGGCGGACCTACACATGCATAGCACCCCACTTACACTTTCTTCCTCGCTTCGTGTAAAAGGATTAACCCGGAGATGCTATGTTTGGACCCAACAGGCATTATATACTATTGCAACTCACTTTGTGCAAGCAATGTGGGACTAATCCCACCACTGCTCCACATGGGCCTTCACATTAATGGGCTGGGGTATTACAAAGTGGCAAGAGATTGTGGTTTATGGTGGGCCTGTATGGCAATGGGCTGATATGATGACATGATGTTATATAAGTGGATGTGAGGTGGTTCTTGTGATTTGCTGGTAATCTTGCCTCGGTCAATTAAGGACTTAACCTTGCAAGCCTTTGAATTGAGTCAAACATGCAACCACATGTTTGGAATGGGACAGACCTAAGTAAGATACCTAGTCTTGACATGTGATGCCTCAGGTGGGTCACCACAAGGTGTGTGCGGTTATGGGGAGGTGTGGTGTGCAGTGGCCTCACATCGGTCCAACAATAAGTCCGTCCTATTCTTCTGCTCAGTGGAGGGAAGAGATAGTGAGTCAGACTTGTCGGGAGGGTCATTTTTCAGATAAAATATTTTGAATGGTTTTGTCATGATCTCTTCGCCACACACCGAAGGAAGTGTGATATCGTGTAGAACTATGAGATGATCATATCATATAAAGTGCGTAACCTCTGCAGAGTAAAATCTATTCGGATAGCTGTGTCCACGGTAATGGACATTGCTCAGGAATTACAGTCAAGGGTTAGATTTTGTAAAATGAAACTTGCGAAGGGAGGTTGTGCGCCAAAAAAGTTTGGAATATGATTAGGGCTGTGAGCTAGTTTACTCTTGAGAAATACCTGAAAGTTATTATTACTGTTATTTGTTTTACTGCCATTTCAATCTATTTATGTATTCTTTTGTAAATGCTGCTTTACTGCCAAAGAACCATGATAGCCATTCATTTGGAATAAACCTTGCATATAGATATATTAGACTTGCATTATATTCACAACATGCTGAGTTCTTTAAGTACTCACCCTTGCCAACAACAAAATCATCAGTTAAAGAGGAGTCTACACTAGCTTTGGAGGAGGAGTATCAAGAAGAGGTGAACATCTAGGGTGCTAGCCTTATCAGTTGCCTATGGTATACTGAGAGGTCTATCTATGTTTTCTTTCTACTGCAGTTTTAATTTAGTATTTACAGTTTATGTTGTGATGAAAACAATACTTAAAAATCCAGTGTCGAGCGTTAGAGATCGACAAAAAAATTTGTACTTCGGGTACCTTCGGGTGAGCAGAGTCAAACACGAAATCAAGGACACTAGATGTAGACAAGTTCGGGCCCCCTGAAGGGGTAATACCCTACGTCATGTATGGGAGATCTTCGTAAACTGCAGATGAAGTACAGAGAAGAATTGTATAGCCAAGGTTACAATGTGGGTTGCTCTAAGCTAAGCTAAGGCTAGAGGTTAACGAAGCGCAGTTCTTCGACTCTTAGGCTCTCTTTGCTAAAAGGCTTCTTGCTTCATGCCTAATTGCTTCAGAATCGCTCTGCCTCCTTCGCTTTGCTCTTTCTCCAGAGGACCCATACCCCTGGCCTTATATTTTAGGGTAGCTTGGCCTCAAGTTGGGTTGTAGTCGGTTTGGAGTACCAGATCATAGTCGATGTGGAGTCCATCGTCGCGTGATCTTCGCAGCGTATCCAAACTTCCTTGAATATCAGGCGTACTTGAGTCGGTTTCCTCGTAACTGGAACATGATCAAGTCCTTCATAAGATGGAGTTATCTCTTCCACGCATATCTTATCCCTCAGAATTGGGCCCATGATATCCGGAATCTCTGCATGTCGTTAGGACATATCCTTCATGTATCCGCTGTGGACACATACCCCATGTTTAGATATTCGATAGTAGCCCCCGAACTCTATTGGTGGAGAGTGCCTTAAGCGGCAGTGGATTACTACCAAAGCCTTGCTTGGTCAAGTAATGCCTTGCCTGCTTGTAGCCGAACGATTCAGGTAGATTGGGAATCGCTGAGTATCGAGTAGGGATGTGGTGGGTCGAGTGCCCTGTCATTAGCCCGTATCGAGTCCTCAGGGTAACCACAAGTTACTCGATGTCGACTTATAGACTCAACTCTGATTAGAGTTAGAAATTCAAAAAATCTAAAGTTGGGCAGTTAAGCATTTATTGCTCTCGTCTGCAATGCCAAGTTGGGTGTAGCGTCATCATTCTGCCTTTCTCGCCGATCAAAACAGCGTGCCACAGGGAATGAACCGTTCGCTTCGAGAGAGAATTTTGGTCTATAAATTCCCATACCTAGAACTGTAGCCATTCCCCTCCTTTTTTGCCTCCAGCCTTACTCTTGAAGCCTCCATCACGCTCCTAAAACCCTAGCACCGCTACCTTTAGGGAATTCACCCCACATCTCTCTCAATGGCCTCTGCCCCTTCAACCAACGCCAGAGTTGCCATACCATCGGAGAAGAAAACCGAGATGGCCTTCGAGGACAAAGCCCTCGAAAAGGTGTGGCAGAAGTCGATCATGACAGAGAAGCGTCTTGCAGAATTGGAGAAGGACGGCCTCGTCCCTCCGCGGGATTTTTTCCACTGGAGGCGGTCTCAAGGTGAACTCTATCCCACCCCCACGAATGAGGATGAGACCATCATTATTGATGCCTTCTTTCTCTGTGGGCTAAGCTTTCCTCCTTCTCTATTTTGCTCTCGGTTCTTGAGCTCTATCAGATTCAGCTTTTCCACCTGAGCCCCAATTCTATCATAATACTCAGCGTGTTTGTCCACCTTTGTGAGGCTTTCCTGGGTATCAGTCCAAGTCTCAACCTGTTCTGCCACTTCTATAATCTAAAAAGGGAGATGAAGAACGCAGCTGTTGGGTGTGTCAGATTTCACCTCCGCAACAGCGTGTCGAACTCCAATATTTCTATCCCCATTACTTCCTCCTGGCAGTCAAACTAGAAGAAACAGTAGTTTTACATCACCTCTCTAGACACCGTGAATTACCCCATAGCTTATCGGCCACTCTTGCTTCATCCGGTTGGCCACTGGACTAGGGTCCCTCTCGCAACTGCTCGAACTTCTTATTATGTTCGGAAGATCGAGGAGCTAAGGAAAATCAGGTTGACGGGGTGGTACGTCGCTAGGGACTTCCTCACGCACCGGTCGATTCTGCTCAAGTGCAAAGATCACCTCGCTTGGGGTTACTCCAGAGTCGATGATGCTACCAAGGACAATCCTGAAAGTAAGCACTTGCAATACTTTTGTTTTCCTTAATTTAGTTGATGAGTAGCGAACTGACTTGCTTTTTGCCAGATCTGCCGAACTCAGAGATCTCCTCTAGGCCGAGCAAGATGTTTCAAGGCTCAGAACCTGGCACTTGCGGCATCTAATCTTAATCGCTTGCCAATCCCGGCCAAAGGTGAGTGTTCTGCAAGAGACATCTTTGCATCGCTCGTGCATTTGTTGTCTGTTTTGACCTAACATCTCCTTAGGAGGCCAAGTTCGACGATGATGTCAGTGAGCCAATCGAGGGAGTCATCGACCTGGATGACGACGTCCCTACCAACTTCAAACCTTCTTGGGTGATCCAGCGCCTGCCATTGACCCAAACGGAGGCAAAATGGCTCAAGAGATGGCCGAATCTCCTAAAGCGAGGAGGTCGGTGTCTCCAGCACTCCGTCTACCTGTTAAACGGGCTCAAACTTTGTTAGCACGTCCGTCTGACTAGGTATCCTTCAATCGCTCGCTTGGATGCTATGAGATCGCTCCTGATATAATTCAACAAATGTTGGATGATCAGCGAGCCGCCTGGCGATCGATACACAGAGATTGATGTCTCCTCTACAGACGTCTCCTCGAAAGGGATCTCCATTGACCAGACCAGTCGAACAGGTATCATTACTATCGAGCAATATCTGTTGTATTAGCAAAATTCCGCTGACGACAACTGCTTGCTTTGCAGATTACCCCATTGGCCACTAACCTGCGGCATCGTGTCCTCCACGGCGCACAATTGAAAACAACCGCGGAGTCAAGCGGTCTGATGAATGTGCATCGAAAATCCGGTGGCGGTGAGTTATCCTCCCTTTCTCCTCATAAACTCTCTTTGAGTTCGTCAGAGGAGTTTAGGCAAATAGCCCATCTTATTTTTTGCAGGAAGGGTGCGCCCAGCGGTGCTACGGACAAAGCTACCGTAGCAACATCATCCTCCTTCGACATGGCTGGCACCATCATAGTTCCTCATCCGGAAGATCCTACTAAGCATACCGGCAAATCTACAATGGTGACCGTTCAAGACCTTTCAACTTCTTCAGCGCCACAGGTGTTCTGGTCAGTTCTGAAACCCCAAATCGAGGTATGTGAACCGAAACCCCCTGTCTTGCCTTCCACTCTTCCCCTTGCTCTATTTTTAACGTTTATGGCTTCATATCACAGCATGCATCCAACACCTTGCATGAGGCCAAAGTCTTCTGCAATCAAGCCCACCAGTAAATCGAGCAGCTCATGGCTTCCCATGATCAAATACTCAAAATGAAGAATGCCAAGCTGGAAGCGTTTAGGGCCCAACTGAAGGCTACTCAGGCTGAGGTTGCAAAATGGGAAGAGGAGCTGACGGCTAAAAAAACTACAGCAGAAGCTGCACTGGACGAAGCCAAAATCAATCGGGACAAGGCAGAGGTGGACAAGAAGGTAGTCGAGGTTGAAAAGGCTGTAGCAGATGCGGCATTTGCCACTCTGCAGTCGAAGACACTCGAGCACATGACCTCTTCGGCTTGTCTTGAGACCTCGTACATGCTTGGCATGGTGAAGAGCCATCATCCGGACCTGGACATCTCAGGACTGGACAAAGGATTCGCATGTGAGGCGAGCGAAGCTACCGACCACATCGAGTCCTTCGCAGACCTTGCTGAGAGGTTCATGGATGGATTGGAGCTATCACTTGGCGATGATGACACCAACCAAGGTCCTTTGGCCTAACCATGCCGATGTAAAGATCAACACTTTTCTTGTTACCGTGGTCTTTAATGACAATACCAATTAATCTGCTTGTCCATCGTGATTTGTCTACTATTTCCTTGTCGATGAAATATAGTAGCACGAGTAGATGCAAACTTGATTTTAGCACTCATAGACCCTCAGTAATTGGCTTCGTGGCTGAACACATGCCTATTTATATCTGCACACATTGCTAGAAAAAACTTTCGTTAAATGACTTAGCCCACGAGCGTACACTCAGAGAGGCCATACACGACATAAACGCTATATACATTGAGCAGAACACTACACGACATTTGCAAGCCTTTATCGACCATGTGACTTAGACTCTACAGCAAACAAGAACTTGCCGAGTACCGCATGTAGAATTGACTAGAGGTCTCGTCTCCTACCGGCCGTTGAGCGTTAGATGTTTAACAATCTGATGCTTGTATGTGCGTAGGATAGAATTACTCATTGTCAAATTCAAGCATGGCCACACTTTAGTTTTTTTTACCGATATGCTAAGCGTGCAATCGAGTAAATGCGTGCAAAAAATCGCATGTTCCTAAGATAAAGAGAAGATTGTGCTTATTATGCCTCACTTGATAACTGTACCAACGAGAAAATAGAGAGCAAATAAGGTACAAGGTTACCTATAGCCCCCGACTCCTTACTCGATGATGTGTCATTGGGTAGGGAGTAGAGTGACGTAAGCACAATATCTTGATGTACCCCTCGACTCTTTACACGATAGCTGGATCGAGCCAAAAGAGTGAGGCGTTAGCATCACCGATACCTATTGGGACTCCGCACCTCTAATTCGATAGATACATTGACCCGAGAGCGGAACCAGGTAAAGAAAAAAATCGAGTGATGTAGCCCCCGACCGTTAACTCGAAGAATGTATCAAGCAGACAGTGAAACATATGCGTCGATAAAGTGCATGATGTAGCCCCCGCCCCTCCACTCGATAGCTATATCGAGGAGAAGGTAGAGCATAAGCATTAATTGCAATCCTCACACACATAAGCATGAGCCCCCGAGCATATTGGTTTGCTATATTGGTCGAAGTAGAATCCAAACAAACGAAGTAGATGAACAACATAACTTCGTTGCTGCGATTGAACTATGTTTCTGTTTTTCGCATCTTTCAGCGTTCACGCGTCGCACCATAAAGTGGCATCTCTTCGGTTTGCACACTTGTGTGGAAGCACGACTGATGTCTCGTGGACTGGGACCGACGTGAATGTAGACAGATTGCAATTACAGTGCGACTCGTCCCCTGAGCTATAAATAGACGGGACCTGTAGTCACTGTCACAACTCATCTTTTCTCTTGTCCTCTGCTCGCATCGCCTTAGTTCTTCCAGCACATCCATAGCTTCTCCTCCACCGTCGCCTCCCTCTGTGATCATCCTTGGTGAATCCCCTCCCCCTACTCCACTGGAAATAGTTTTTCCGGAGAGGATCATCATCTCTTCTGATGAGGAGGACGAGATTGATTGGGAGACTATTGAGAAGAAAGTTTGGTCGGAGGTGGAGGACGAAGTCACTAGCAAGCTGAGGGTCGTCGCCGAAGAAGACGATGCCACCTCTGCTCCCTTCGCAAGAGCAGATGCCACCGTCGGAAAACGAGGAGAAGGAGGTGAAGCTGCCAGCGCCGAAGAAGGTGGTGAAGCTCAAAACAGTTTCATCGACCCGGCGCTTGCTCGCCCTCCAAGCCATCACGGTGTTTGGAGGTCTCCTTTCCCATCAACTGGTCTGCGAGGTGGGTGCCAAGTCTTCGCGCCTCTTCCGGTCCATACAGAGGGTGCAAGCCCATCCCAAGGACCATCCTTTTCCAGTCCCCTGGATGGAGGGGCGGCAGCGTGATGCCTCCGAGGACAAGTAGTAGTAGTGTACCTACTTTAAGATGTAATAGGATAGCTTTTGTTAGTAAAATTTTTAATGAAATCGCACTTACCTGAATTTCAGCTGCAATGCAATGTCTTCTTCATTCACGTCTGAAACTTTTTCAACTGGTCGATATTTCATGAGTTTCCATGTATCACCCCTTCCGATGTTGATAGCCATATAGATCCTGGACGAGTCACTTCGACCACCGCATATGGACCTTCCCACTTAGGCGATAGCTTATTGCAATTGTCTTACTTCTGTACCTTTCGTAGTACTAAGTCCCCAGCGGTTAGTTCTCATTCCTAGATTCTTTGGCCATGATATCTGCACAAAGCCTGCTGATACTTAGCTGCTCGAATGGACGCTCGATCCCGATTCTCTTCGAGTAGATTTACCTCATCTTCTCGCGCTTGCTCTTATTCCTCTTCTAAGTAGTTATCTACTCGGGGTGACTTGAACATTAACTCAGTCGGAAGCAATGTTTCTGCTCCGTAAACCAAGAAAAACGGTGTTTCATCGGTGGATTGACTAGTCGATGTACGAATGGCCTAGAGCTCCAAGGGAAGCTCTTTCACCCACCGGGTCGAGTAGGCTTTGAGCCTATCGAACACGTGGGTCTTGATCCCCTGTAGAATCATGCCATTGGTGCATTCAACCTGACCGTTACTCTGAGGATGAGCTACTGAGGCGAAGCAAACTTTAATACCTAATTCTTTGCAAAAGGCTATGAAAGCATTGCTCTTGAACCGGCTACCATTGTCGATGATTACCCGATTAGAGATGCCAAATCGAGTAACGATGCTCCTCATGAACTTCTTAGCCACTTCTCAGGAGATGTTCCTTACGGGTTCGGCTTCTATCAACTTCATGAATGTCTCGATAGCCACGAACAGAAACATGTAACCTCCTTGGGCTCTTGGGAATTGTCCCAAGTATGCAAACCCCAGACGGAGAAGGGCCAAGATAGAGGAATGGTTTGCAGTGCTTGGGTTGGTCGGGTGGTTTGCTTGCCATAGAATTAGCAGCTCTCGCACTTTTTCACTACCTCGCAAGCGTCCTGGAGGGCAGTCGGCCAATAGAACCCTTGTCGAAAAAATTTCCTGACTAAGGTGCGATAGGACGCATGGTTGCCGCAGATGCCTCCATGGACATCGAGCAATATTTTATTGCCCTCTTCCTGAGTGATGCACTTCAACAAGAATCCGTTACTCCCCTTTCGGTAGAACTTGCCGTCTACCAATGCGTATAGCTTGGACTTACATGCAATTTTCTCTACTGCGGCATCATCGTCAAGGAGCTCTCGACCTTCGAGATAGGCTTGGAATGGAGTCATCCAAGTCAGCTCGCGTTCGAGTAGTGCAGCTTCCGTGTTTGTGGTTTCTGCCTCGTTGACTCGACGAGGCTATTGATCTAGTTGGGCAGCATCTGCTTCCTGTACAAGGGAAACAGACGGTTTAAGGAGTTTCTCGACGAAGACCCCTATTGGTGTGGGAGAATGAGACGAAGCGAGCCTGGAAAGTTCGTCGACTGCGGAATTGTCACATCGCCTGATATGCCTTACCTCGAGCCCTTCAGACTTGTGCTCCAACTTGTGAACCTCGTTCAGATACGCCGCCATGTTGTCGTCCGAGCACTGATACTCCTTTTGCTCTTAGTTTACAACTAGCTGTGTGTCCCCTTTCACGAGTAGTCATCTGATGCCTAGTGACGAAGCTATGCAGAGTCTGTTGACCAGTCCCTCGTATTCTGCAACAGTGTTTAAAGCTTCAAAATCGAGTTGGATAATGTATTTTAAATCCTCACATGTCGGGGATTTGAGCACGATACCAGCCCTGAGCCTTGAAGTGTGAGCGACCCATCGAAGAACATAGCCCAATGGTCATCGACCGCCTCACGCTCCTTTTCATCGATGTGTGTCCATTCTGCGATGAAGTCTGCCAAGATGCCAGACTTGATGCTGGTACGCGGTGCGAAGTCAAACTCGAACTCGGCTCATTGCGCAATTCGACATGTTGCTTCTCGGTTACGTAGCACCTCCTTAAACCGAAAGGCATTTTCACGTAACAGAACACACCAATAGGAGTAGTAAAAGCCATTTTATCCTCATCCTTTATGGCCATGCTAATTTGGTGATACCCCGAGTAGGCATCTAGAAAACTTAGCAGTTCACAGCCTGTAGTTGAATCCACAATTTGGTCGATGCTGGGGAGAGGAAAAGGGTCCTTAGGACAAGCCTTATTGAGGTCGATGTAGCCGACGCACATTCTCCACTTGCCATTGGGTTTCTTGACGAGGACCGGGTTCGCCAGCCCGTCGGGTGGCAAACCTCTCGAATGAAGCAAACCTTTAGGAGATTGCGGACCTCCTCTTGTATGGCTTGCTTCCTGTCTTCCGGAAATCTTCGCTGCTTCTGCACCACGGGTTTGGTGCTAGGCTCCATAGCTAGTCGATGCTCTATCACCTCTCTGAGGACTCCAGACATATCAGAAGGTTGCCATGAAAACATATCGCGGTTTGCCCGAAAAAAGGTGATGAGCTCGAGTTCCTATTTGGGGTCAAGGTTGGCGCCTACCTTGATCATCTTGAAGGGCTCTGATGGGGGCACTGTCTTAACGCCTCTGTCGGTCTGCTCGGCCTTCTTACAATCGTTGACTAAGTCTTTGGTGGCACTATTGAACGTAGAAGCCTCGTTGACGCTCTTGGATTTCTGGCGCTTAGCTTTCTCATCGTCGGCACTGGCTACCGACCCACATAGATGCTCGGCCATCTCCAGGCTCTTCTTGTCGCACCTGAGTGCAGCGTGTTGGTCTCCCTTGATTGTGAGGACTCCTTTTGGCGCAGGGATCTTGACGATCTAGTACGCATAGTGTACCACGGCCATGAACTTAGCGAGCATGGGGCGGCCTAAGATCACGTTGTAGGCAGTATCAAAATTTGCCACATCGGAGAGGATTATCTCGGTTCAAAAATTGTCCGGCTTGCCGAACGTGACTGGCAGCTCGATCTGGCCAAGCGGTATAGATGATGATATTGGGGTTATGCTGTGGAGCAGCTTTGCTCCGTCCCTGATTTCCGCCCGAGATATCCCCATGTTATCTAGGATCCTGGCGAAGATATGGTTCAGTGAGCCACCCCCATCAATCAAGGTTCGTGCAACCTTAATATTGATAATGGTAGGCTCGACTACTATGGGGTATCAACTCGAATGTGGGACCACAACCGGGTGATCCAATTTGTCGAAGGTAATCGGTACTTCTGACCACATGAGGAATTAGGGGAGGGCTGGCGTAGCCAGGTTGACCTCCCTTTCGACAGCCTTGTATTGCCTCTTGTACTCATATGTGGCAGATCCTCCGAAGATGTGCGCCAGCTTGTGGTCAGCCCCGCGGTATTCGGGTTTGTCATCCTAGGACTTCTCTTTGGACTGCTCAACTCCACGCTCGGCGAGTGCAGCCTTGAGCTTTTCCTTGATCTTCTTGCTGATCACCTGCACTCATCGAAATCGTGCTTGTCCGTTCGATGCACCGGGTAGTACTTGCCCCCTCCACGATTCCGGCCCTTATTATCGCTCATATTACATGCCTTGCCTCGCTCGACCGAGGCCACGATGGAGTCGCCTTTGCGCTTCTCCCCGTGGTTCTTGTTTCTTCTTGCCCCTTGCTTGGATGACTCTGGCTTGTCGATGTGGTCACGGGCTTCAGCACATATGGCATATTCGTCTGCCAACTCGAAAAGTTCCATGGGAGTTCGAATTTTCTGAGTAGCTAGCTTCCCCTTCAATTCCTTATCCCTAACTTAGTTCTCAAAGGCAACGATTACGCTTGTCACTGAAGCGTCGAATGAAGTCGCGCAATGACTTGCTCGGCTTCTGAACCACCCAATGGAAGTCACTTCGAGTTTTGGGGCGTTCAAAGGTGCCCTAGAAATTGGTGATGAACTGGGCCCGTAACTCTGTCGGAGGATATCGAATGAGGCGGGAGGTTGAGCAACCAAGACCTAGCTGCACCATCGAGGGTGGTAAGTAGGTAGTTGGCCACCCTATCATCACCACCAGCTACCCTCATGACCTTGGTATAAATCTGTAGCCATTCAACTGGGTTGATCTTACCCATCTCAATGGGGCTTGGTTTGAACTTGTCAAGCCACCTAACGGTATGAAGCTCAGGGGCGAAGGCCTTACATCCCTCGACGTCGTCTTCGGGGGTCACATGCCGTGAACCTTGGCGAGGAGAGCACCTTCAACATGTGGGGGAACAACCCTTAGAGAGCGGAGAGTCACCCCACCAGGCCCAGCGCGTAGGAGATTGGCCCCTAGATAGAGGAGACTCGTTCCCCGGCCGCTCGCGGTCTTCTCGTCTACGCTCCTCCCGTCGATCGCGGATAATGTCACGCATGTCTCGCCGATCATGAGGGATTCGATTTTGGAGATCTTCGGGACGCTCCCAATGGAGGTTGGAGTGCACTGTTCTAGAAACTCTCTGGTTAGAGCTAGCCACCATCGATCCGGTTAGTCGATGATGGCGGGATGGTCCTGACTGCTGGCTTTTAGGCCCCTGCTGGCTAGGACGCATTAGCCTCGAGTTAGCGACCCACGCTGTTTGTTCTTGTGCTGCATCAAGTAGCGTCTTCATCTGATCGAACACGAGGTCATCGGGTTACGGATCTGATGGTGGAAGAGATTTCAACGACATGTGAGTACTGCTGGACATTGGCCGGGGGTAGTGAAGGCGTCGTTGTTGTGGCTCTGGTGGGACGCCGCTTGCATTTGGGCGAAACCGCACCTCTGTTATGGTATGCGGTCATGGGACTTATGGCCCTTGAAACTCCGGTGCCCATAGGTGGGGCACGATCGGATCATCGAGTCAAGTTGTCTCGATAGATTGATCGTAATTCTAATTGTAGCGGTCAGGGAACGTCGGTGATCTGTGGTGTTTGGTGCCATAGTGTTTGCAGCCTCCTGGACGGTAGTCATCATTGCTGCAGGAGCTCGAAGCGTGTGCAGAGGATTTTGGGGTCCCTCGCCTCCCACAGTGTCTGCTCCTAAGTTCTTATCTTAAGAACGTTCGGTAGTAACCCCGTGGTTGGCTCCAATCATGAACACATATCGATCCATTCGACTGCTGCCCTGACTGCTGCAAGCGTCACTTTCGATCTCGCTCTCTGTGTCGAAGCACGTCAAGATGTTTGGCTCTGTCGGGTCAAAGTCGTTGAACCCCACTTCTCAAGATAAGTTTGGGCCCCCTAAAGGGGTAATACCCTATGTCTTGTATGGGAGATCTTTGTAAACTACTGATGAAATACAGAGAAGAATTGTATAGCCCAGATTACAATGTGGGTTGCTCTATGCTAAGCTAAGGCTAGAGGTTGATGAAGCGCAGTTCTTGACTCTTAGGCTCTCTTTGCTAAAAGGCTTCTTGCTTGATGGCTAATTGCTTCAAAATAGCTCTACCTCCTTCGCTTTGCTCTTTCTCACGAGGACCCCTACCCCGGCCTTGTATGTCGGGTAGCTTGGCCTCAAGTCGAGTTGTAGTCGGTTTGGAGTACTAGATTGTAGCCGATGTGGAGTCCATCATTGCGTGATCTTCGCGTATCAAACTTCCTTGAATATCGAGCGTGCTCGAGTCGATTTCCTAAATACTTGAGAACATGATGAAGTCCTTCCTAATACGGAGTTATCTCTTCCGCACATATCTTATCAATCAGAATTGGGCCCGTGATATCCGGAATCTCTACATGTCGTTAGGACATATCCCTCACGTATCCTCTGTGGACACATACCCCATCTTTAGATATTCGACAACCACAAATATTTAAGATTTGGCATGATCGGTGGGGTCATCCTAAGTTGAATTTGATGAGAAAAATCATCAATAATTACATTGGTCATAGCATAAAAACTCTGACTTCCTAAACACAGAAGATTTTTTTGACCGAAAAGCGGTATGAGAGGATCCTCTAGTAGAAAGAGACTTAAAGATTTCTAATGCCCTACTTGTGCTAAAGGGATATTCATAATTATCCCTCTTATCTAAAAGTTAGGAAGAATCCCGAATTTCCTAGAGAAAATTCAAGGTAATATTTGTGCACCTATCCATCCCATGTTAGGCCCCTTGGATACTTTATGGTGTGATAGATGCTTATACTAGATGGTCCCATGTATGCCTCTTTTCTACTTAGAAACATGCTTTTGCTAAAATAATTGCCTAAATTATTAAATTAAGAGCCTCTGTAACACCCAAGCACCCCATGTGCCTGAATGTCACAACATCATACTATATTCTTGTGTCTTAACCATTTTACATAAATTTGAAACAAATTATTAAACATTTAATCGCTAAACAACCACTAAAGGATAGTTTCTAGATATAACTAGAAGCCACAAACAACGTCAAGTTACATGACACTGAAAATAACATTAGATAAGCATTTTGGAGAATAATTTCATCATGCTACATAAACAAGTAATACCAATTCTAGACCATTAATAACAAAAAGAAGACTTAGAACCACGCGCACAAGCAGACCCAAGCCTTCGAGCTTGGATACAAAGGACAATATTAATTAAACAACAGATTAACTATCCATACTTCTCTATTAGTCAATTACAACATACTAGGTTCACATGTCACGAAATGCGATTATGTGATTCCAACATCTAAATAAAGTTAAGCGCTATCTTATTCATGGGTGAACACTAAACTAGATCATGCTGAAGATGGTGTGACAAGTGAAAGAATGACGATAATCCCTTCCCATATATGTCGCCTTCAATTATCACCTAAAACATATAAAGAAAGCAAGAGTGATTCCATGACTCAACAAATACATAATAAAACAATAACATAACCTTTTATCGCATTTAAAATCAACAAGGGTGAGTCCATAACTCAACCTATACATAATAAAGTAATATCATACCAGTTGTTATCTTTTACACCTTATTCACCTTTGGATAAGTCCACGACTCAATCTCATTACCATGAATCACAATTATCTCATTAAACATGATTCATCATTAGCAATACAATCCAAATATGCTTGCATGCTTATATGCACCTTTCAAAACTTATCTTTGGTATAGCTTGGTGCACACCGTTGGTGTCACACCCTTCATTCCTTCCATCCTGTGGAGGCCTACTTAAGTAGGTCTTACTCAAAACACTTAGGTCAAGTCATATAGCTTTCTCACTAACTTGGCTCATGCACTCTGGATTAGTTATATGACTCTTTCAACACCTGCCTCAAATGCAAATTTCATGATATGAATTCAAGTGATGCAACACTTTTTAAAAACCAATCATCATGAACCAGCATCACCAAATATTCCTTCTCAACATGCATTCACCAAGATAATATGAAGATCTCAAACATAAACCATAACAATGATTAACCATAATAATGTAAAACAGCAGGGTTACATTAATCAATTTAAACAATAATCCTTCATAACCAAATTATCATTCTACCATGCACTTGCCTCTTTACCCACGAAGAGTGGAGTAGCGTAAGATCGAAGTCACTCCCGAAATCACACCTCATGCAATAAACATATGTATGCATTCATCTCAAAAGAAATCATGCAGCAACAATACATACAACAATATAACAACCTCACACCTACGCGCCATCCGATTTTCAACCTTTCTCACCCACCGGACAGACCAACTCCTTGCTGTCCCGGTGGTCAAAATCTCATAAATTCTACGAGGAGCCCAAACTTGAAACCAAGAACTTAATGAAAACTACCGAGGAATTCCCAAAGTTTCTAGTTAACCAACTTATTCAATTAAACCATCTAGCCTTACGTTTCATGCCCTGAAAACCAAACTGCTGCCTCACTTTGGACAGCAAACTTCAAAATATCATAACTATTTTTATACAACTCCAAATTAAGAAAATGATGACATTGATGAATTCTATAGGAAATTTTTTAGCTTTCTCTAGTTTTTGAAATAATTTAATTCAGCATCTAATTAGCCCTAATTTGCTAATTATCGCATTCTTTGCTATGAGCCTGATCTGGACACAGTGCTTCAAAAGGCCATAACTTTTAAACCGCTAAACCATAATTCGTGTTATTGATTTCTAATGAAACATTCTTAAGACAATAATCTACATTTTTCGCAACATCCAACCCTTTTGGAATGGACCATAAGGGCCCTGATGAGACCATGCTAGCCCAGCAAGCCATGCTTCTATCTCAAGCCAAGACAAGGGTCCAACAACTACTTATGCTCCAACCCCACCTCAAGATCAAGCTCAATTCGTTCACGAGTCGATTCGACCCCGAGAGCGATCTAACTAAAAATGACCATATCTGAGTCATACGAAGTCCGTTTGAGCGTTCTTGGACTCTACGGAGAAGCCCACGACGAGTCCTTTCCAACGGAAGTGGTTGCACATCCAAATCCTTTTGTATCGACAGAATCGTCAATCAATATGACAAATAGAATCTTCCAGTCTTCGCCACCTCCACTTGGGCCCAAAGGCCTTATGCGACCTAGGGTTTCACGTCCACCCCTTGGCTGCCTCCCTTGCTCTCTTCCTCATATATATTTAGTAGCCGTCGCTAGAATAGATGGGTTTTGCTTAGATTACAACTAGACACTTTGTCGGTTTTTCGCGTTCATCGGTTTGTGGAACCCCAAATCGTGTGTTTAATATTATCGCAATTTTAGATTGCATCTTCTACGTTCTTGCTTGTGTTCTTGATTCGCATGCAGGGATTAGCCTTCTTGGCGAGGTGAACCGTGTTTGTGCGTGGTTGAAAACCAAAGGAGCCGTGGTGTAGCCATTGCAGGGTTTGAATCAGTTCTGATTGGAAGCCGGATCGTCAACGTCGAGTTCTCCACTAATTGACTTACTACTTCCTGTCGAAAGATCGGGCTACCATCCCCATCAAGTAGTATCAGAGCTTCGGTTGCCCAGTAGGTAATTCTTGTATCCCCACTTTTGTTTGACCATCATCCTAGAGTCCAGAAAAAATTGCCCTACAAAAAGTTCTTCATCGGTTCCTCTGTCCTACAACCCCTTGTGCCTTTGCAATTTTCGTTTTTAGTTTCGCTTGTTGAGTTTATGTCCATCGTCATCGTCGTGTTGTTCGTTGGAGGTTGTGATCCTAGTTTCTAGTAATCCTTTTCCGTTGCCTAACTCTTGTTTTGCACGTTAGTCATCCCACCACCAACCCTAGAATCGAGCTGAGTCCTACTCGGTTTGTCCACTGCCCCTTCTGCATTATATCCCCATAAACCCTAGATAGGTCATGAGCCGCCTTGTGTCAATTGCCTGCACCGTTGGCCACTCTTTCTCACCCACGATCCTATTGCTATTTTAGCCCTAACCAGAAAGAAGTGAAGTCGCAGTTAATTCCAGATTGGGTAGTGTTCAGTAAAACAACCATAACTTTTGCGTACGAACTCCAATTGGGGCGTACTTTTTTTGTTTCGAAGACAACGATGACGCGCATCTGAAAAATCCACAGGTCAAAGACCTCTACAATTTTTGTCCCTCAAAATCGAGTTCTGAGCCACAGAAGTTTTCTATGTTGTTTTTGCCCATTTTTCAGTCATCTGTTTAACGTTTCCTCTCATTCCGAAACATGAGATTTTTGTTTTTCCTTTGAGTTAAAAGAAAACAAAACAAAAGGTAAGTGAAAAAAAAGAGCCACACTAAAAAAAATCAGAGAGAAGAAAAGAAGCAAAAGGAGGGAAAAAGAAGCAGATAATCAGAATTGCTTGCATCCTTTGAGTCCTATGTGCTTCGTTATATCCCTTGCTAGGTTGAACTAGTTCTAGGAACACGTTTAGGCCAGCAGCTCTGACAAGTACGTTGGACATTTATTCAGCTTGCTAATCTGATTTTGATATTGCTTATTCCTTGCTACTAAATATTGCCTTTCGAGCTCCACATACTTCTTATTAGTTCAGGTTATCCTTTGCAATCGCCTCACTCACGCTCCAGTCACGGTATCATGAACCAGCCACCGGTTGTACCACCTGCTGCTTTGGTAAGAACATTTGTAAGGGTGTCGTAAGACGCATGAGAGTTTGTGATCCCACTGTCTAGTACCTAGTAGTTGATAGGGATAATACTTTGTGCTATCTTCTGTTTTCTACTAGCAAAGGTAGGGGTACCGGAGGATTAGGACGGTAAACAGTGTGTTCTTCATAACGAGCTCCGAGAGATGCTTTGAGAGATAAATGAGACTATGAACAAGCAAATTCAAAACATGGAGAATGCACTTGACAGAAAAGAGCATAAGCACCAACCCAACTTTAGTCCATCTCCTTCTGCTGGTAAAGGTAAGAATTTTCCAGTTCTTCCTTCTTATAACGGATTTGATGCTGATGCTTATATTGATTGGGAAATAGAGGTAGATAAAATTCTTTATAATGTAACCTCTGTAATAAGCGAAAAATTAAAGTTGCCTCTAGTGCTTTAACTCTCGTGCATCAATTAGGTGGAATGATTTTTGTGCTTATAAGATAGTACCACAAACATGGAAAGATATGAAATGACTTATGAGAGATGAATTTGTTCCTGCTTATCATTCTAAAAAGTTGCTTTATGAATTGCAATGTTTACAACAATGTGATAAAACTGTCAAGGCATATTACGAGGAATTAGAAACTTTGTTGTTGCGTTGTGGTTTAGATGAATCTGAAGAAGCTAAGGAAATAAGATTTTTAAATGGACTTGACAAGAAAATTCAGAGTATTCTTGTTGATAGGGAATACAATTCTCTCTCTTGTTTATTTAATATTGCTTGTGAGGTTGAAACTCAAATTGAACAAGAAAGACATCTTGCTGAAATTAATGTCTATAATTGCCAAAGTGAGGAATTTTCTTTGGAAGAACGACATCTTGTCAAGTTTCCACTTGCTACTAACTTTTCACAAGACATTGAGAACAAGAATGAGAAGGAAAACACGCAAAGAAGGAGGAGCAGGAGATACTTGCTATCCCATGCATGCCTCAAGAATGTATAGATCATGATATGCCTAAATCGGCTAAGATAGAAAACAAAGCTAACGACATATGTGCTATTTTCACATGAGGAGAAATTGCATTGATATACTAAATTTGGCTACTCTTGGTTCTATGCTAGAACAGCGGTTGGGAGACACTCAAACTGAATCACCTTTGTCACAATATGATTGTCTTGCTGTCCTTGGTGATAAAGAAGAGTTGTGTGATAATGTCTCATTTATATCCATGCCCCAACTAGTGAATGAACATGTCAGTTTTATTTCTGATGTAAACACGTGTGCTAAAAATAAATATGTTATTCACTTTGCTAATGAAAAGGATGAGATTAAACTGTTGTCTTCCTTGAATACTTTGGGTTATATTGAATTTGATGTCATATGCGATCTCAATTGTTTAGAGGAGAGATTTTCTATGCCTGCTAATTTTTCATGGTCATTCAGTGTTAGTTTTCATGCTATTGGAAAATATAATGATAAAGGAAAGTACATGGTGCATCGAGTTTATATTTGTACCATTTTGAAATCTTCTTTTAATGTGCCACACTATCAACAACCAAAGAATATGTTGGTTTCTTTGCGGCCTCTTGTTACTAACTTTTTGCAGATCAATGAGCTTGAGTCGAGGACGACTCAAAATCAAGAAGGGGAGGATGATGAGACTATGCTGGCCCAGCAAGCCATGCTTCAATCTCAAGCCAAGACAAGGGTCCAACAACTTCTGATGCTCCATCCCCACCTCAAGATCAAGCCCAATTCGTTCACGACTCCAGTTCGGCCCCCAGGAGCAGTCCAACTAAAAATGACCATATCTGAGTCATACGAAGTCCTTTTGAGGCGTTCTTGGACTCTATGGAGAAGCCCACGACGATATCTTTCCAACGGAGGTGGTCTGACATCCAAAATCCTTTTGGATCGACAGGAATCGTCAAATCAATATGACGAACAAAATCTACCAGGTGTTGCGTCACCTCCACTTGGGCCCAAAGGCCTTGTACGACCTAGGGTTTCACGGCCACCCCCTTGACCACTTTCCTTGCCCTCTTCCTCATATATATTCGATGGCGTTGCTAGAATAGATGGGTTTTGCTTAGATTACAACTAGACACTTTGTCGGTTTTTCGCGTTCATCGGTTTGTGGAACCCCAACTCATGTGCTTAATATTATTCGCAATTTGATTGCATCTTCTACGTTCTTGCTTGTGTTCTCGATTCGCATGCAGGGATTAGCCTTCTTGGTGAGGTCAACCGTGTTTGTGCGTGGTTGATAACCAAAGGAGCCGTGGTGTAGCGATTGCAGGGTTCGAATCAGTTCTGATTGGAAGCCAGATCGTCAACGTCGAGTTCTCCACTAATCGACTTACTACTACCTATCGGAAGATCGGACCACCATCCCCATCAGGCCCCAAAATGCGATCTGAATATCTGATCTAGATCTGCCCAAATTCTGAATTCACTCCAAACAAAACTAGGAGATCACTACAATCACATCCAAAAGGAAGACCACCCAAAATCCCATCCGAACGTAGCACCGGCACCTCCAACTTCAGTCTAAGAATTATACCTTCGCCCACAGACTCGACGGAAGGGTGATGTCAGTGTTTCCTCTCAGATCAAGCGTTCTTCACTCCTTCGTACGATCTGCCTAGAACTCCCGCAATTCTTAACACCAACACATGCAGCAGCAACAGTGGCACAAGGAAGGCCAGTGGCTGTCCCAAGGGAGAAGGGAGGGGCAGCTAGGGAGGGGAAATAATAGGGGAGGGTGGTTGCTATGGGGAGAGGAAGGGGCTGCTTCAAGGAAAGACGGGACGGGAGGCAGCTGGATGAGGTGGGAGGGGGTGCGGCCAGATGGGGAAGAAAGCAAGGTTTGGCCCAGGCCACAGAGAATTCCCCTCTCAAATCTTTTCTGCAATATTACAAAAATCTAATTCCCTTCCGAGATATTACACCTCCTTTCCAGATGAAAGTCACTTGGGGATAAATGCTTCCCTTGCAACTTGCCAGAGAAAAACGAAGCCTGGCTGAATCACTTTAATCAATTAAAGGAGACGAGGCTTTTAGGATTAAGTCTATTCGAATGGACAATGCTGGTGAGTTTACCTCAAAGAAATTCAATGATTATTGTATGGCTCGGTGTGGGACCGGATTAGCAAATCTGAAACCCTATGTGTATCTTTTCTACTCGAGAATCATACTAGTGTACACAGTGGCAACATAGATGAAATATCATTCCATACAATGATTTAACTAAGAAAGTAGCAAATTTTTATTAAATAAAGCAACAGACCTTATGGTCAAAATTTACACAAATATGCCTTAAGAGATTAAGAAACAAATAAATTATTGTAGCGAAAATAAAATAACTTGAACCATTCGACATGCCACAGTCAATTGTCCAGAGTTCCTAGCTCACATAGTCCTCATAGTACTCCTCATAGAACTTTGTATTTTCTGGTCCATCCTTAGCAACTAATCAACAAAGGCGTGTAGTCGTGAGAACAAAAAGTACTCAGGAAGCTATAGGAAAATGATACAAATATATTCATCAAGTCTTGACAAAATTATAGTAATATGGTTTTTTTTGCAAAAACAATAGCTTGAATTTAAATATAATAAATAGATTCAAAGCATATTTATGAAAAGATAATAAATAACTGATGAATTAATGGTACATAACATGAATAGATTGGTGACGCTTCATCCAACACCATCTAAAACAATCATTAAACCATTGAACTCATAAGTGTTAACTTTAAACAACAAAATCAACAGTGAAGTCCCCATTCACATCCCAACAATTCCACATTCCAACATTTTTACGCAAAACTCTATATCTTATGTGAAATTCCCAGGCATTGTCCATAACCATGGACACGACTATTTGAATATTTTTACTCTCTCTACGGAGGTTGTACTGCTTTAATCACAAGGCATGATCATCTCTTTTTGCCAAGCTATTAACACACTCCTTTAGTATGTGGCAGGAGATCACGACAAAGCCTTTACAATGCTCTGTCTAAACTCAATACTGCCCGCTAAGGTTTCACCATTGAAGGGTTCTATCAAACTCACTCAGGACCCCCTCTTGTACCATGAGAATCTACCCGTTGAAAGGATCAAGTTGGCCTAGAGGGGGAGTGAATACGCAACTTTTTTAAAAAATATCTAAAAGTTTGGAAAAACTTTTCTCAATAAAAAAATTGGAGCAGAAGCAATTGCATAAATATCAGGCACAATACTGGTTCAAGAGAAAAGAGTTCGAAATAGAAGCAGAAGAAACAACACGAGTAGAAAAGTAACTCGAAGCAGGGAACACAGAATTTTTTCACGAGGTTGAGAGATCACTCCTCGTCCCGTTAGAGCACTTCTTTGGAAGTATTGCTCCACCAAACAGCTATTTTCAAATAGCTTTTGGTTATCCACTATCTTGACTCTTTCACTACTCCAGTGAGGTGAGTCTCAACCCTTCACAGCAATGGTGGCCTTCCACAAACACTATTGGATAGGTCGCACCAACAACTTCTCCAACCGTCTAGAAACAGCTAGTTCCAAGAGTAATAGACTATCCACAAGTCCTGTCTCTTGGTTGATGATTGGACTCAACTAGATTTAGCTTGGAGCAAGTACTCTTAGCAAATCGAGAAAGATGGTTTGTAATTTTCTGAGTTGAAGCTCAAAAACTGTTTGATGGAATGAAGCTTGGAAATCTCAAGGATCAAAGAGTTGTATGTGAATGTAAAGATGTTCAGAATGTGAAAAGGTAATCGCACATCTTTCTTGAGCACAGGCCATCTATATATAGCTCCTGAACAGAGATAACCGTTACACTGTCTTTTGCAGTTGGGAGTTGGCGGGAGTAGATGGGAGTAGAGTCAATGACTACCTTTTGAAAAGATTTTCTATGAGCCAATCGAGAGTCAAACTGCACACACACGCCATACCGAAATTTTTGGTCCGGGGTACATGGTTCTGAGAGGCATAGTTGAGCTTTAACAGACCTACTTGCGCCGGACCAAGAAAAACGGTCCGTCGAAAGGGTAAAAGATCAGATGATTTTTACTGGCACATAAAAAGGATTTTCGTCGGACAGATAAACTTAGTCCGTCGAACAGGATTTCATTTAGCCAGGCAAGCCATGTTAGCGCAGGACCAGAAAAACAGGTTCACCGAACACATGATTTGATCTAACTTAGTACCAGAGGATAGAGTTTACGCAAGACCCACAAAGATGGTCCGGTGTACAAAGAAAAAGACTGGTTTTATCAGTAGAAAGCTTGTTTGCGCCGGACCGGAAAAGATGGTCCGATATACACATAGAATTGAGATCATTATCATGCTCTAATGCTCTGATACTTTAGTATGGACCAGAAAGATAATTGAGGCGAAATAATTTTATGTTGGACTAACACAAATGAGAGAAATTAGATTTGTCCGATGAATATTTGATATAAGTAAAGAAGAGGATTCTTATGCTGGACCCAACAGGTTGGTCCGGCGTACATGATGTCTTTCGGAAGGAAAATTTCTTGTTGCGGACCGAAAAGGTTGGTCGGCGTACATGATGTACTCTCGGTTGATGTTTGAAGCACGGATCTTTTAAGCGCGTGAGCACGAGAGAAGTTTTGTCTAAGATAGAATTATGTTTAAGAGAGTTCTATGCTCCAAGAAATCTTCTAGCGACTTTGCTCATGATCCAAGATAATTTCTTATGGATAGTCCCTCTTAATAGAGCAGCGATTAAACTAAGTGGCTTAGATTTACTCTCAAGCCAAAACTAAGACAAACACCTTAGCCTTGACTATTTGATCTATCTTCTTTTGATTTTCCTTTGAGTAGCCATTTTTTAAGTCATCAACACTAAAACCAATAAACTAAACACAAATTACATGAAGGAGCCTAGATGCTCTCAATCTCACCCTTTTGGTGATTGATGACAAAAAACTTTGAAACACTGCTCGGGGCGAAGAGATTTCTTATCCTGCAAAAACAAGTTAGTCGATAGAAAACAATGTTTAATAACTTGAGCAAATTTTACTCCCCTGAATGAATGCGTGAGAGAACTTAAAATTAACACACATGAAGAAGTATTAGAAACATTAGCCTTTTAAGATATTATGGTTTTAAGAAAGAGAATGCATAAGCGAGACAAACACAAAAGATTATTAGTCTTTAATATAGCATTTTTGTTTTGACATTAGAGACTATTTAGACTATTCTTGATTTGTTCTTCTCCCCTTTGGCATCAACAACCAAAAAGGTCACTTCTTGCGTTTTGAAAAGTTCTTTTCAGCATGCTAGCCATTCTGGAGCTTGTGCTTCTTCGTGGAGGAGAAGGAGGTGGCTGTTCTCGGTCTCTGTCAGAAAGAGGAGAAGCCATTGCTTGATTGTGCCAGCTTGGATAATCAGGATCTCCAGGCTGAGGATTGAAAGTAAACTCACTGAAGTCATGTTGGACATCTCTGACAAGTTCCTGAGTTTCATCGGTTTGTCAACACTAGTTGTGCAATGTCCTGCTGATTTGATGTCGGGTACATCAGTGTCTACAATATAGTCCGAAAATGATCTAATTGATCGCATGTGAATCTAAATAGCTTCAGTCTTTTCAAAGTTCTTGTAAACATTACGAGCAAACTTGTCAATCTGTGCATTTTGAGCATTTTGCTTCTTGTTAAGATCATACTTCAGTCTTTGATGACCAGTTGTTCAGTTTTAATTTCACCAATCCATTTTCTTATGCCCCACTGATTTCCTCTAATCATATCAAATCTTCTGTAAGTTTCATTTCTGAGATTTTCTTGGTCTTGATAGATCTTTTGCATTAGTTCTTCTGTTGGTGAATTGCTGCCATTTGTTCATCATGTCTTTGGGAAGCCAATTTCCTTTCTTCTTCTATATTTTCTTGAGCATTTCTGAGATCAGTGTTGTATTGCTGCTCAAAAGATGTGAATCACCCTGGCTGAGAGTCCCACCAAGACGGTTCAGGCTCAGAATGATGAGAATAGTGAGAATTATCTTCTGAAATTTGAGAGAAGGCTGGTATATGATCCAGGGAGGTCTAGAACCGCCTGTTTCATGCTCATGGGCTGCAGATGGAAGTCTTTGTCCTTCCATGAATCTGGCTACGGCTGCTAGTTCTTGTAGTCTATGAACTTCCTCATCTTCATGAAGAGACTACGGTGACATATCTTGTAGGATGTTGATTGTCCAAACCTTTCTTTGACTTACATGTTCGAGCTATAGTTCAAGATTTACGTGGGAGTATATGAAAGGTTAGGAGCGGGAGAGAGTATTCTGAGTGTGATAGCTATGACTGGAGCCCTCCATCATCATCTGAATTCTCAAGGATCTCTGTATTCTCCACGAGCACTAGGCTCATAAATGGTAGTTGAAAAGTGGAGATACTTGCTGGTCTGTTTTCTTGTACAAGCGGCTTGGACATTTTGTATTGCTTAGGGCGAGTGAACTCTCTGTCCCTCTCGGTCAGGGAAATGATTCCTTGAGCCAAAAGCATCTGAGTGATTTGCATGGCAAAAGGAAGATGGCTACCCATCTTTCTGTATATAGCTTCTTCCATCTCACCAAGGATGTAATATGTTAAATCAATGGGTTGTCTTGATAATATCAGGTGCAGCAGCCATGCAAGACATGGGGTTACTCCTTCCTTATAACGGTTTTAGGGTAGATAGTGTGTACGAGAATTAGGAGTAGAGCCTTAGCCTGCGGTTAAGTAATGAACCTATTTGCATTAAAACCAGCCTCATGAACATTTCTGTAGATGTGGGTAGATACTTGTAGGTCAGGCATGTCACCAATCTTGTCTCCATCTACTTCCAGGGAACATCCTATCATGAATCCTAGTTCTGTTCAGCAAAGGACATGAGGCCCCGATGGCAGCTTCAAACTGAGGAGTTCTTACTTTTCTCTTAATTCCATCAATAGTAAGCAGAATGAAGTGTCTATTTTTGTTTACTAATAGAGATGCATAAATTCCATGATCCTATTTTCACTCCAAGTTGGTCGACTAAGGACATGAGGTTGCAAGCCCAGGAGTTAATCGAACACAATCTAGAATTCTATCTGATTCTAGCACAGAACTAATCTGATTCCAGTCAACATATTGATGCCTGCAAAGTGCTGACAAGAGCTTCCCATTCTTATCTCTCCTATTTCTTTAACCCATATAGATGTTTCTCTGAAATGTGGTGATAAATTGTTCATTGAGGGCATGTCTATCAAAAGGAAACTAGATTCTTTCAGGTACCAATCTTGCAGCTCTTAGTTTCCTTTCTCCTAGAACTGCTAGCTCATGTCCACAAATTATGTCTACTTCACCACTGAGTTCTATTTCTTCATCAGATGATGGGTTTGCACTAGGCTGATAGTCACTATCATTTGAAGAGGAAGTTGAGTCATATTGCACTGGTACTCTTGATAGTTTAGTTGTTATTTTCTTTACCACATCGCTAGACTGCTGAGATTGGTTAGTTTTGGCTTTCTTTTTCCCTTTAACTTTATCAGCAATTTTTCCAAACAGACCTCTTTTATGCTGGATTACGTGAACTCATCTTGACTAGGGTTTCTTTTGTCGAAATCAAATCTTTGAGTTGACTTGATGAAATTTCAGAGGCTAACAACACTGACAATGCCAAACACAAGAAATTGAAGAACAACCTAAGAAGCGAGAGGGATCTTAAGAGATGAGTTTTAACTAGGGTTTCGATCTAGCAAAGAAAGAGGATAAGATAGAAGAACTTACGAGATCCTAGTAGCGGAGGTGGCGGATAGAGTGCCGTTGACAACATCCGTTCGGGATGGCGTCGGTGAGGAAGAAGAAAACAAAATTACGGAGATTTCTTGCGAAAAGCTTGAGAAAGATGATTTTTTGGTCATAGGGTTTAAGCCATAAAACGAGAGAGGGCGTTATAAATAGCACGAACTTCTAGGAGCAAAAGCTGTGAAACAGACAACTCACGGGAAAGTAACTCCTGCAATTTCAGTACTTTGAGGAGGACTCTTTATGAAGGAGAGATGAGATACAATCAGAGAATCTTTTAGTTGTCATATTTGAACACGTCTGGCAGAGATAAGCCCAAAAAGGGATAGGGGCACAAGATTGCTCACTAATTAATACAATTGTACAATCTGAAAATAATGAACACAAATTAGAGTTTTGCTCAATGTAGTGCTGTCGACTACTATTATGTTTTCTTTTCTTCTTCTTTTTTCTTTTTCTTTTTTGGCCTTTTGGCCCTATATGTCTCTTTTCTTTCTTTTGGTGACTTTCGAGCAACACTAGTATGAACAAAGTTTTGTAATCCCTAACTCGATATCAAACATGGTATGATATGATAATTCAAGATTATACAATATTATCAAGTAGAGCAGCCCTAAGCAATATCAAATAGCTAGTCTCAATTGGGATCAAAGTATTTGCAAAATACGAATTGGTTCCCAAAGGTATGTCTTGATATTTTTGGGGTTTTATGGTTTGTAGATGCTATTGTACTCAAAGGAACAAGCTTAATCTCAGAATGATCTAAGAAACCCTAATTCGGTGTTTCTAGGAAAGCGAGTTATAAACTTATATTAAAGTTTGAAGCGACCAGAATTTGAAAGGTTCACTCACGGATCCTCAACTTTCAATAGAGAATAAGAACATGCAATTTGGAGCTCGGGTGTGAAAGTTATGGGTCAAAAACCAAACACCACAGAATAGTCCCAATTTCAGCCTGATGAGATAGATTATGAATCGAATTAAATTCTGTTTGAAAGATTCGAATCACGAAAGTTGTCCAAAACGTTTTTGTAGAGGACTCTTCAAGGATTCAGGAAAGTACAAAATTTCTCAATCGAAGTTTGGACATGATAATTATGGTCAAAATATCAAAGCAGATCAGGATTGGAAGTACTAGCTTCACCAAATTTGACGTCTAGATTAAATCGATTTAGATCGGAATTAGAGTCCGTGCCCAACTAGGTTTCTATAGAGCTCATTCCAGGGTTTCAAGAAAGTGCAGAAAAACTAGAAACCGAGGTCGTATCTGAAAAGTTATGGACAAAACAATGTCTTTGGACAGATTGAAAGAAAAGCTACAGCGATGAAAAAGCGATCGACAACTAAAACATGGACTCTAATGTATCAAAACTAACAAAACACACTAAAATACCACATTGAATCTAATGGTTGAATTTTTGTGGAGTAATTTTCAATCTAGGATAGAAGACTTAAACTAATCTATGGTCTGAAATTCTCACCGATCAACAAAGCTCTAATGCCACGAGATTAGGCTTATGGGCCCGATATTTGGTGAGATGGATAACTATCGATTAGTGGAGACGACCTTCACGATCCAGGCTACGACCGAAATATGACCGACGCCAACCAATCACCGAACCAAACTCCGAATTGTTATCAACTGTGCCAAAACTCAGTTAACCTAATCACGAATATCAATTCCTGCAAGCAATCGAAGAACAAGCAAGAACAAAGCAAAAGCAACCTAAAATTGCAAATATAATTGAAATATTGATGTGGGGTCCTAAAGCACGGTATTGCTGTTGATCTCGCCGAACAAGAGAATACCAAATTATTTCACAAAGGAAAACTACGACAAACAAAACCCAAGTAATTTTGGGAGACTCCCTAGCAAGGGGGGTTCGACCAGCACAAAGGAATGGCCGAATTGGACTGTTTCAAGGCCTAAGGCCCAAGTTTGACTCGGACTGGAAAGCTGACCCAAATTGTTTTGGTGACTGCGGAGTGCTCCAATCGAATTTTTATGTGGGGTCAAATCCTTTGGAAAGATCTCGAAGTAATCGTTTAATCAAGTTCAAGAACTCTCCAATCGGACGTCGTATGCAAAAGTTATGCTTATTTTACTTTAGGCTAGTATCCGGAGGACGAATTGGTATCCAGAACGTGATATATTTGATATCTATCTCTTCTTGGCCTATGTGATAGAAGGATAGGTCCCGACCTTTCGATGAGAGGGAATAGTTTCGATTGGGTGGGAGAAGACGTTGGCAATCCGACTACACCGTCCCCAGACGATGCGCCTTAGCAATCGTTACACCGACTCCTGAAGTTGTTATTGATCTTGCGGTGCACGATCAGCACGACCACGAAGGCCTTTGTCCTACAAGCAATCGAAGAACACGCAAGAACAAGATGAACAAGCAACTGAAATTAGAATTGAAACCACGAGTTCATTGAGAATCACAAAGAGGGTTTAGAAGGCGAGTAATTCGGCGGTTTAGCCAACACGCGTGATTACAAGTAGCAACTGCTATCTTTAATCTAAAAGAAAACCCGCCATCTAATGGCAGCGGCTGGCTGTTTATATTGTGGAGAGCATCTAGGAACCTAGGTGCAGCCTCAAGTGGGCTTTCCTTGTTACAAGGCCAAAGGCCCACTTTTGGTTCGGACTGAAAAATAGTGCTGCTTGTTTGGACGATTCCTGTTGACTCAAACGGAGTTTGGATGTGATTCTAGATCCGTTGGAAAGTAGACTTGATCGCTTTGGTGAAGTACAAGAACACTCAAAGCGGAGTTCGGATGCGGTCGGTGCGGCCAAAACAAGTCAGCTCTGTCACAGAGTCGAATCTGAACCCAACTCGTGCACTTCTCTTCTATCCTTCATCTTGGTTGGTTCCTCACCCAAGTTCACGAGGCAAAGGACATCATCACAAGAATTAAATAGCATTCCATCAATTAAAATATTCGTATGAAGCCGAGGATGTCATTCACACAGTAATTGAGTTGGCGCATGCGAGCTCGAGTGTCGATCCTTGTATGATGACGGCGGGGACCGATTGATGTGTAGGTGATGGATTTGCAGGTATGGCTATATCCATAGAAGTGATGTCCTCATCATCCTCCCTTCTTGCATTAGAGTCATCCTCGACTCAAGCTCGTCTCCTTCTCCAAAATATGGCTTTAAATCTGCAATGTTAAATGTGGGAGTGACACCAAAATCTGCAGGCAACTCAAGCTTATATGCATTGTCGTTAAATTTTTCCAATACTTTAAAATGGCCATCAGCTCTAGGCATCAACTTAGACTTTCTTAATTGAGGAAAACGGTCCTTCATAAGTGCAACCAAACAAGGTCTCCAGGTTCAAATGTTACATGTTTCCTTCCTTTACTACCAGCAAGTTTATATTTCTCATTCATAGACTCAATGTTAAACTTCGTTGTCTCATGCAATTTTAACATCAGTTCAGCATGTTGTGTAGCATCAAAATTTAACTTCTCCGAAGGTGGAATAGGCAATAAATCAATGGGAGCACGAGGAACAAAGCCATACACAATCTCAAAGGGCACAACTTAGTAGTAGAATGCAGCCAACGATTATCGCCAAACTCAATGTGAGGCAAGCATTCTTCCCACATCTTAATGTTTTGTTTTAAAATAGCCCTAAGCATGGTAGACAAAGTTCTATTGACAACTTTGGTTTGCCCATCAGTTTGGGGGTGACAAGTAGTAAAAACATAGCTTAGTCCCCAATTTAGCCCATAAAGTTCTCCAAAAGTGGCTAAGAAATTTAACATCACGATCTGAAACTATTGTGTTTGGCACACCATGCAATCGAACAATCTCACGGAAAAACAAATCAACAACATGGGTAGCATCATCACTCTTATGACAAGGTATGAAGTGTGCCATCTTAGAAAATCTATCCACCACAACAAGATGCTATCCTCCCTTCTTTGTCTAGGCAACCTAAAACAAAGTCCATAGAAATATCCTCCCAAGGCACACTAGGAACACGAAGGGGTATGTACAAACCAAGTGGGTTAAGTCGTGACTTAGCTTTTTGACATGTTGTGCAGCGAGCGACGAAACGTTCCACGTCCGGCCTCATCTTTGGCCAAAAGAAATGGCTAGCAAGTATGTCCTCCGTCTTTTTCACACCAAAATGTCCCATCAGCCCACCTCCATGCGCTTCCTATAACAACAACAAACGAACGGAGCTAGCTGGAATGCATAGCTTGTTAGCTCTAAACACAAACTCATTATTGAGGACAAATTTATTCCACATTTTTCCCTCTTTACAATTCAACAACACATCTTTAAAATCAACATCATGCTCATATTGCCCTTTAATCGTTTCCAGCCCAAAAATTTTGAAGTCAAGTTGGGAAAGCATAGCGTATCGCCTAGACAAAGCATCAGCAATAACATTCTCCTTTCCCCTTTTGTGTTTAATGACATAAGGAAAAGATTCAATGAATTCAACACACTTAGCATGCCTTCGGTTTAATTTCCCTTGACTTCGAATATGCTTTAGTGACTCATGATCATAATGGATAACAAATTCCTTAGGCCATAAATAATATTGTCATGTTTCCAAAGTTCGAACTAGTGCATATAACTCCTTATCATAAGTGGAATAGTTCAAACTAAGCCGCTCAATTTCTCACTAAAATAAGCAACAGGTTTTCCTTCTTGCAACAACACACCTCCCAACCCAATTCCACTAGCATCACATTCGAGTTCAAAGGTTTTATTGAAATCGGCGGTTGGAGAAGTGGTGCATGTGTCAACTTATCTTTCAACATGTTGAAGGCGTTCTCTTGTGCTTTGCCCCAAGCGGATGGCACTCCCTTCTTAGTGAGCTCGTGCAATGGTGCAGCGATGGTGCTTAAATCCTTCACAAGCGATAGAATCCAGCAAGTCCTAAGAAACTTCGCTTTGTGTGACCATTGTTGGGCTGCCAGGCTGTATATTGCTTCAACCTTGGCTTGATCAACTTCAATTCCTGCGGAGTAACAACATAGCCAAGAAAAGAGACTCGATCCGTGCAAAGGTGCACTTCTCAAGGTTACCAAATAAGCGAGCATCACGTAAAGCATGAAAAACAACGCGCAAATGATCAAGATGTTGTTCTAGAGTTTTGCTATAAATCGAGAATATCATCAAAGTAGGCCACCACAAATTTTCCAATGAAATGGCGCAGAACCTCATTCATTAATCTCATGAAAGTGCTGGGTGCATTAGTGAGTCCAAAGGGCATTACTAACCACTCATACAATCCAAATTTTATTTTAAAAGCTGTTTTCCATTCATCCCCCAATTTCATGCGAATCTGGTGGTATCCACTACGCAAATCGATCTTAGAGAATACAATAGAGCCACTCAATTCATCAAGCATATCATCTAACCTAGGAATAGGATGACGATATCTGATTGTAATGTTGTTAATTGCTCTACAATCCACACACATGCGCCACGATCCATCTTTCTTAGGCACAAAAATTACTGAAACAGCACATGGACTAAGAGATTCGCTCACATACCCTTTGTCAAGCAATTCTTGCACCTGGCGTTGTATCTCCTTTGTTTCTTCTGGATTGGTTCTGTATGGCGCACGGTTTGGCAAGGAGGCCCCGGGGATGAGGTCAATTTGATGCTCAATTCCACGGATTGGTGGCAGTCCCGGCGGCACCTCCTTTGGAAAAACATCGATGTTCTCCTGCAAATGATTAATGACAGCAAGAGGAAAAGAAGAGGCTGTATCTTCAAATGAAAATAAAGCTTCCTTACAAACCAAAGCATAGCAAACGATGGAGCTATCATTCAACTCATTTAAATCAGATTTGGAAGCAAGTAAACAAGCACCCTTTAGTTTAATCTCATCTTTCCTCTCATGAACAGATTTAGATTTGCCCTCTTTATTTTGTTCAAAGTCCTTTGCTACAATCTGATTTCCACTCTTCGCATGTCTCAGATTTTTTTCTTTGCTCGCTCTAGCAAGTTCATCCCTCAAAATGGTTTCAGAGACATAGGATGTAATACAATTTTCTTCTCTTTATGCACAAAAGTCTTGATTAGTTCTACCATGATGCAAGGTGTCTTTATCATACGCCATGGCCTCTAGAACAACATAGAACATGATTGCATTGGCACAACATCGCGATCAATATAGTCATGATATGAACCAATGGTGAAGTGCACTCTTACGAGTCGTGTTACCTTTATCTTACCGCTGTTATTAAACCATTGGATGTTGTACGGTTGTGGATGAGGGCTTGTTTTCAGCTCAAGCTTTTGAACCATCTCAGAACTTGCTAAGTTGTTGCAGCTACCCCCATCAATGATGACATGGCATGAGCGCTCCATGACCACACACTTGGTTTGAAACAAATTATGTCGTTGGTTCTGTTCGGCCATCCCCATTTGGGCACTCAACACACGCCTCACAACAAGGCTCTCATAATGTTCTGCATCTTCAGCACTAATGTGTTCTTCTTCCTTATCATCTCCGCTACCTACATGGTCAGCGGCAAGCATAGCATATGTCTCATTATCCAAATCACTAGCAGAAAAATACTCACCATTATCCCGTACAATCAGCACACATTTGCTTGAGCAATCTTTCCTCACATGCCCAAACCTTTTGCATTGTAGGCACTGAATATCCCTCGTTCTTCCAGTTGATGCAACGGATGAAACACTCTTGGCGGGTGTTGGTGCTGACCCCTTTGTTGCCTCAGATGCCCGCGGTATTGATTTTGTTGGAGGTGTGTGTGGCAGGTTGCTAGTGGCACCTTGTGGAGATGCACGGTTTGGAGCAGCAGCTGAGGTACATGGTTGCCATGATGTAGTCCAACCTGCAGAAACATTAGTCCTGGCACGACACCCCTGCACTTCCCTTTCAGCTTTACAAGCAAGATGGAATAAACGAGTGATAGAATTATATTCCTTGTAAGCTAATATGTCCTGAATTTCACGATTCAGCCCTCCCATAAATCTAGCCATAGCAGCTTCCTCTTCTTCCACTAACCCACAACGCAACATGTCTATTGTAGTTCCTGATAATACTCTTCTACAGATTTGCTACCTTGTCTCAATTGCTCCAGTTTATGTAACAAATCACGTGCATGATATGAAGGAACAAATCTAGCTCGCATGATCCTTTTCAAAGCATCCCAAGTTTGCGGCACATTATTTGGGGTCTTACTATGATACTCGCGCCACCAAACAGAAGCAAAATCATTAAACTCACTAGTTGCAGCCCTAACCCTTTTGTGTTCAGGAAAATCATAGCAAGCAAATTTCTGATCTACAGCTAGTTCCCAAGTGAGGTATGCATTAGGGTCATATTTCCCATCAAAAGGTGGCATGATGAATTTGATTGATCCTAGGAGTCATCATGTTCACGCACACACATCGTCGTGGTGGTGAAAACTCATACCATGGCGGTTGCGGTTAGTAGGCGTCGTGTGGCCTATCATCCTCCTCTTCCTCAACCCGATGTGTCATTGCATAGTCTGTTCATTATCACCTGCAGCTGCTCACATGTCCATCGGCTAGGCGTCCACAATCCCTCTCCTCAAGTCATTTGCAAGAATCTGCAAGGAGGTGTTGATTGCGCCACAAAGCTTCAGCGGTGATTTTGGTGTTGGTGTCAATTTGAACTGCCTCCAATTGACCAAGGCGGTCATTGGTAACACGAACGTCCTCATCAAGTGCATCGGTGTGCAGCCTCATTTGGCGCTCGAAGTGTTGTATGATCCCCCGTGTGCGAGGTGAATATTGTCCCCCTTTATCGGCTTCTGATCCTGCCATGGTTAGAGAAAACAGAAAAATAGGTACTACAAAGTAACAAGATTGTCCCTATCTACAAGGGGTGGGCTGGTGTCAAGTCGCTCACTCTCAACCAGTTCAAACAAGTTCTTACCTATTCTTACCAAGCTCAGCAAGGAGGTGATGGCAACCCGCAAGACAAACAATTTCGGAGAGTAGGAGACAAACTGTGGAGCTATAGGTGGCTGAAATAGCACAAGGAGTAACCTTCACCACGTTAGTCATAGTAAGCTGAATAAACGTTCTACGATGGTACCGTGCTGGTCCTAGTCCCAAACCGTACTAGAGACGCGAGCCGAGACACAAACGTCGTCACCGAAACACCCAAAACAACAAGCCTTTTTTTTGGGTGGGTCTCAAAACCCGCTTGGATGATCTCAGGAGACCCTAAAATCGACATCTGCACAAACGACTTTCAGGCAAACCAGGGGTAAAAAGGTAATTAAACGATCTAGTGCGGCTTTTGATTTGCAAACGATCTAGTGCGGCTTTTGAAATTTGCACTTGCCTTTTCTTCTCGATTTAGTGCTCCTTTCTCTATCTGCACTTGCCTTTTTTAAAAAAATCTCCTTGATTTGAGTGCGGCTCTTGTATACGCAGGCCTCTCTCTTTTATATTTGGAAACGATATCTTCTTTGGTAAACATAGAGAATCACGTGGATTAATAAAAAGCAAGGAAAATTGGCGACCAATCTGATCTCCCACTAGACAAAGACAAACTCAACTCAATCGATATACTAACAAAATCGACTCAAATTATGAGCATAAGCTGTGACAAAAGCGTGACCGAACTCGAAACTCTAAAGGCTGAAACTAAAGACCAGCAACTTGACTCGTCGAAGCAGCGTAAATTCAACAAGCGAGAACTAAGTAGCAAAAGCAAGGGCACAAAGTGTTTTGGACAATGGAGATCTAATCGCCTATTTTCATTATGGCTTTACGGGTTGTAGGTAAATTAAAGGATGGAAAAAATCTCTCACCGATCAACCTTGAGCTCGATACCACATGATAGAAGGATAGGTCCCGACTTTTCGATGAGAGGAATAGTTTCGATTGGGTGGGAGAAGGCGTTGGCGTTCAAACTACCGTCCCGGACGATGCGCCTTAGCAATCGTTACACGCTCACGAAGTTGTTATTGATCTTGCTAGTGCACGATCAGCGACCACGAAGGCCTTTGTCCTACAAGTAATCGAAGAACACGCAAGAAAAAGATGAACAAGCAACTGAAATTAGAATTGAAACCATGAGTTCATTCAGAATCATAAAAGAGGGGTTTTCGAAGACGAGTAATCCGGGTTGTTTAGCCAACATGTGCGATTACAAGAAGTAGCAACTGCTATCTTTAATCTAAAAGAAAACCTACCATCTAATGGCAGCGGCTGGCTGTTTATATTGTGGAGAGGCATCTAGGAACCCTAGGGTGCAGCCTCAAGTGGGCTTTCCTTGTTACAAGGCCAAAGGCCCACTTTTGGTTCGGACTGAAAAAATAGCGCTGTTTGTTTGGACGATTCCCGCCGACTCAAAAGGAGTTTAGATGCGATTCTAGATCCGTTGGAAATTAGACTTGATAAGCTTTCAGTGAAGTACAAGAACGCCCAAAACAGAGTCCGGATGCAGTCGGTGCGGCCGAAACAAGTCAGCTCTGTCTTGGAGTCGAATCTGAACCCAACTCGTGCACTTCTCTTCTATCCTTCATCTTGGTTGGTTCCTCACCCAAGTTCCTGAGGCAAAGGACATCATCACAAGAATTAAATAGCTTTCCATCCATTAAAATATTCGTATGAAGCCCGAGGAATGCATTCACACGGTAGTTGAGTTGGCGTCGCGAGCTCGAGTGTCGGTCCTTGTATTATAGCAGTGGGGACCGATTGATGTGTAGGTGATGGATTTGCAGGCATGGATATAACCATAAAAGTGATGTCCTCATCACTCTGGATGATGTGTTGGAGTTGGTCCAACCAGGTGTGGTCGTATCCGTAGTAGAGATGTCCTCATCACATGTGTTTTGGTGAGCTAGGGTTATTAATGGGTCTAATTGCATTATATTCAAGACCTATTTGACGTCTTCAACCTCGACGCCCTCGACACTGCGCTAATGAGATGCTGTACATTATAAGTGTGTGCAATCATAGTATACATTTGTGTATACCGATAAATATCATATATATAACTCATTGCTTTCGTATATATAGAAACATGATCTGTGAAGCTAGTAGAACAAACAATAGGTTGGTTTCCTAGACCCACGATATTCTCCAATCAAACAACGGACAAAGGTTTACAATATGTTGATGAATATGTCGCACAGGCCTTGGTGGCTCAAAAAGATAAAGAATTCGTACTTTTACCCCACAACCCAGTGTAAGTGCTGCACAACTTGCTGTACTTTCATTTGTACTATGCAAGCAACTCTATTTTGTTAATTGACCATGCCGATATACCTGTGTAGGTTTCACTGGGTTCTCATTATAATTCATCCAGTCACGAATCGGGTTATTTAACTTGATTCCCTATAGAGTGGCAGCTATGACTTAAATCCTATCGCAAAGTTACTCAAGAGGTAATTAATTAATCACGTTTCCTCTATAGATAACATGGTCATGTAGGTTGTTCAAGGTGTACGTTGCTCATAGAATGGCTGAGGCTAACCTTTTGCAATAACGAAGTTCTTTCAGAGTGTACAAATATTATGGAGGGCCTTCTGGAAAGGATAGGGCGAAGTTGAAGCACAATTTTAAGTTTTTGGTATACGCTACACACAATAATCCTATATAAACTATGTAATAATGACTCTGGAACTAACCAATTCTATATTTGCAGTGCCACGAGCAAGGAAAGAGGAAATAACCATTGTGGATTTTACGTAGGCCACAACATGCAACTTATCGTCAATAATAAAACGACCAATCAGGTAATAACTGCGTAGGAAGAGGCCAATCTGATGCGAATTCGAGGACAGCTTTGTGCCATCTTGCTCAGTCAAGTATTAAATCCAAAAGGCGAGTTCCACATGCCTAACCGGAGATGTATTTTTTCTGAATTACCATTTGGGTTAATTGTTAAACTTGTGTTGTGGATTTGTGAATTGTAGTTGTGCATTCAATTAATTGGTTAATAATATTGAGTTCCATTGGTTCATATATCTGAGTTCATATCTGAAATAGATGTGCCGTGCAACATTAATCTATGCGTAATCTTTTTGAGCTGTGATGCAATCTGAGTTGATTACTGAAATGGATGTAATGTTTGTAATCTGAAACGGATGTAATGCTTGTAAGTTTGCGTTGTCGTTGATCTTTTCAAGCACTTTGAAGGGACCATCAGCACGAGGCATCAACTTAGACTTGCGCTTCTCCGGAAAGCGCTCTTTGCGTAGATGTACCCAAACCAGATCACCTGGTTCAAATAGCATCTTCTTCCTTGTCTTGTTTGCCCTTTTAGCGAAGTAGCGTGCCTTCTTCTCTATCTTTTCCTTGGTCTTTGCATGAATAGCTTTCTAAGCGCTTTGTTGCCTCCATATTAGCTCTGTCTTGAAGTGGAAGTGGCAGCAAATCTAGTGGCGTGATTGGTTTAAAACCATACACCACCTCTAATGGGCACAATTGTGTTGTTGAATGAACTGCCCTGTTGTATGCAAATTCAACATGTGGAAGACAGTCCTCCCATTCTTTCAAGTTCTTCTTGATCATTATGCGCGACAACATTGAGAGTGTGCGGTTCACCACCTCTGTTTGTCCATCTGTTTGTGGGTGACAAGTTGTGGAGAATAACAACTTTGTCCCAAGCTTGGCCCAATGTCTTCCAAAATAGCTCATGAACTTGGCGTCGCGATGCGAAACAATGATTCTTGGCATCCCATGTAATCGCACAATTTTCTGAAAAACAAGTTAGCTACATGCGACACATTGTCGCTCTTGTGGCATCGAATAAAGTGCGCCATTTTAGAGAACCTATCCACGACAACAAATACAGAGTCTCTTCCCCTCTTAGTCCTAGGCAATCCTATAACAAAATCCATGCTATTGTCTTCCCAAGGTGAACTAGGAACAGGAAGTGAAGTGTACAAACCATGTGGATTAAGTTTGGACTTAGCTTTATGGCATGTGACACATCGCTGCATGAACCTCTCAATATCTCATCACTTTTTTGGCCAATAGAAGTGATCGGACAGCATGGCCAAAGTCTTTTCTCTTCCAAAATGTACCACCAATCCACCCACATGCGATTCCTGCAACAATAGCAAACGAACGGACAAATCTGGAATACAAAGCTTACTAGCACAGAACAAGAATCCATTGTGGCTTAGAGTATAGTTCAGCAAATTCATTATCTAAAGTTGAGTTAAAAGCACACTCTTCTCAAGCCGAAAACTTAATTTCAAGTTGAGTTAAAAGCACACTCTTTGAGACAAAGCATCGGTGACCACATTTTCTTTACCCTTCTTATATTTTATAATGTATGGAAAAGATTCAGCAATTTCACCCATTTGTCATGTCTACGGTTCAGTTTAGCTTGGCCTTGCAAGTATTTCAAAGCTTCATGATCGAATATATGATGAATTCTTTAGGCCAAAGGTAATGTTTCCAAGTTTCCAAAACACGAACCAAAGCATACAATTCTTTATCATAAACTGGATAGTTCAATTGAGCACCACCAAGTTTCTCACTAAAGTATGCTATTGGTTTTCCCTCTTGCATCAAAACACCACCAATACCTATTCTACTAGCATCACATTCAATTTCAAAAACTTTAGTGAAATCAGGCAAAACAAGCAATGGTGCTTCAGTTAAGCGCTTCTTTAGTTCAGCAAAAGCATTCTCTTGAGCATCTCCCCAAACAAACTCACTCCCTTTCTTGGTTAATTCATTCAAAGGGGCTGCAATTGTGCTAAAATCTTTCATGAACCAACAGTAAAAATCAGCAAGACCGTGAAAACTTCTAACTTGACTAACATTCGCCGGAGTTGGCCAATTTTTAATGGATTCAACTTTTGATTTATCCACCTCTACCCCATTTCCAGAAACAACAAACCTCAAAAACACAACTTTATCTTCGCAAAAGTGCATTTATCTATGTTTGCAAATAGCTTTTGATTCTAAGCACTTCTAGCACTTGTCTAATGTGATCGGTGTGTTCCTCCATTGTCGGTTGTAAATTATGATGTCATCAAAATACACCACAACAAATTTCCCAATGAGCGCTTTCAATACATGGTTCATTAGTCTCATGAATGTACTAGGTGCATTAGTTAAACCAAAAGGCATCACTAACCACTCATACAATCCAAATTTTGTTTTAAATGTTGTTTTCCACTCATCTCCTTCTTTCATCCTTATTTGATGGTACCCACTACACAAATCAATTTTAGAAAAATAACAACACCACTCAATTAAATCTAGCATATCATCCAACCTAGGGATAGGATAGCGGTATCTATGATGATGTTGTTAATTGCTCTACAATCTACACACATGCGTCACGTACCATCTTTCTTAGGGACTAAAATCACGGGGACAGCACAAGGACTAAGACTCTCACTAAGTACCCTTTGTCAGAAGTGCTTGCACTTATTGCTGTATTTCCTTTGTTTCTCTGGATTGAGTGCGATATGGTGGTCGATTTGGAAGTGAAGCACCTGGTATGAGGTTGATTTGATGTTCAATACCACGAATTGGAGGAAGACCAGTAGGTATTTTCCGAAAGACATCATCAAAGTCGATGAGGACATCACTATGTCGGATACACCCATGACCTCACCTCCACCACCTCCTATGCAAGGTCCTATTACAAGGAGCACGCTCACGGCAGCTAAATCAACAGTGAACTCGTTTCTCGGGTGGCATAATTATATTTTAGAGGATAGACCATTGCATAATAATGTGCTTGTGCTTAGGAATCATGGCTTAGAGCTGCAAGGACGTCATTCCTCATCACTACAAGCTAGAGTACAAGGTATTCCCAAGAAGGAAGCCAAAGTCCACCGGGAAGCGATCCACCTTCAAGCGGCCATAACTTTTGCATACGCATTCGGGATGAGTGAGTACTTGATTAAAAGATAAATTCGTGCTCTTTCCAAAGGATCTGGCCTCATCATCAAATTCCACTCAGCTGCCACAGCAGATCAAAGCAGTCAGACGCTCTCGGTCTTTTAGGGTCTTTGTGCCACCATAATTTTAGGCTGAGTTCCCATGTAATTAAAGTGAGTGAGACCATCTCCTAGTAGCCATCTTTGGCTATATATATTGGACAAGCCCCTATCTATCGCTTAAGTTTTGATTTGAGAATAGTTACCCATGTGTGGAACTTTATCTTTGTTCTCTGACTCGGCTAGAGCAGCGATAAACAAGTTTGAAACCTCAA